>OMLM01000110.1:1191-37303 GCA_900302695.1 Helostoma temminkii | reverse complement strand
ATTTGTTTGTAAGACTGGATAAATTTAGCTGTGTTTGGACTCTAATTAATCTAAACTATTGCTCAAATGAAACCACTTGAGACAATGACAAGTCAGGGGGTTTTATGTAAACAGTTTTTTTTTGTATGAGGTTTTGTATTTAATTTTAAAAACTTAACATACTGAGTCATTTGAACACTAACTAGTAACTACAACCATCAGATAGATGCAGTGGGGTAAAAGAATATTTCCTTCTCAAATGTTAATGTAAAAAATATTAAAGTAGCATAAAATGGAATGAAATGTTTAAAGCTACAGTATGTAGCTACAGTGAGTCTTTCTTTTGTTAAAGTAGAACCATGTAACAGCTCAGCAGGTAGAAGAGCACAGCAGAGCAGAGGCTCTGTGGAGCAGAGTGGATTGATTTTGGGTCTCATGCTAGTGCTTACCAAATTTGAGTATTGTTACTTTAAGTAGTACTTTGAGTATCTGAGAATTGTTGCATATCTAAGTACAGTACTTGCCTAATGTCTGTAAAGGTTCTCATTCATCCAGGTCATGGTTATCCCAAAGGTTCTGTTAAGTATCAACTGGACTTATTTCTTGGTTCTTGAAGACGTTTCGCCTTCCATCCTTTATAAGTTCTGACAGAATGTACATAGATACTACGGTGCTTTGGGTCTGAGTATAAGTTTATTTGACATTTCAGTCTAACTTTTAAGGTTTGTTTATTAGCATAACATTAGGAATATTCTCCCAAATTCCCAAAGTGAATTCATTAGGTTCAGTATTGGAACTCCCTGATGATTTGCACATAACTGTAAGTGACTGACATCACTCCTCCTGCCCACAGATGTCTATCTGCATTCACTGTGGATACATCTCTGCTAGTCTGTATTTGTCTGGGAAAACCCTGCACATTTTTGAATTAACCATCTTGTGCATGCCACACAGTAAAGTCTGATGAGTGATGACTGCCATTACTGAGTGTTGCTAGGCTGCTGTGATTTGTGTTGGTGGATGATTAGAGGCACACACAGGACTCACAGCAGATTGTCAGCGGCATTGATGTCACTAAATGTCAAATATTAAATTTCTTTTGTTTCCAAAACATTTCCATCTTTTGCTCCTTAGCATTTAGAAACAGGTTGTGAGTATGTTAGGCTGTTGCTGCAGCTACGGTGATTAGGGTGAATGAGTTCACAGTGACAGAAACCAAATGATACAAGAACAGACACGCTCCTTCAAATGATCCAGTGCAGTAAACACCAGTGTGGTTACCATTTTAAACAACCTCAGAAAGATTATGTTGTAATGTGTTCATCTAAATCCACAAAACAAACCAACTGTCAAAACGCTGTCCATTTAAAACTAATGCACTTACAGTTTGTATTGATTGTCGGTTTCTGAAGCCTCCTTTATTATGCTTGGGACATTTTGCAGCAAATGACCTATGACCTTTCTCAAACCTGTTCTAAGAATTGGAACCACCTCACAGCGGTAGACTGAAGCAGAAGTGATGGTTAAAAATGCTTTTTAAATTTTTTTCTGATCTTTTTAGCTTCACTGTGTCATGGCTTTAGGCAGCGTAGGAATGTCAGCACGTTAGTCACCCCAGCACTTTGGTCCAGACTGGTGTATCTCAGCTGTTATTTCATGGCATGGATGTGGAAATGGATATCATGAGGGTGACGTTGTATTTTAGTGAAATGTCTCAACTATTAGATGGACTACTAAATGTGGCACACACATTAATAACTAGATCCCATCAGATAATAACATTGTTGATTTTCATCCAGTGCCCTCACAACGTCAACTTCCTTGAAGACCAGCACATCAAATAGGCGTTGGGCCGAGTTTTGCATTTCTGCTGAGATCTGCAATGACCATGCTGGATCATGCACAGCTAAGGCAAAGAAATTATCCTTAGCAGTGTCAAAATTATGTGAATAATACGCCCCAGTGTAATGTGTATTTCACATGTATATCTGTGAGTATTTCATATGCATGTACTGTATGCAAGTACATGATGTTTCACAGGAATGTATGAGAGTATTTCATAGGCGTGTATGTGCAAAACTGACTTTTATCTCCACTTCATACTACAGAGCTGCTATCATAGCTACAAGACTCTTGTCTTGTTAAGTACAAAAGTGTGTGTAGCTTAAAACAAACACAACCTGTTTGAAAGCCCCGTGTGTGTTTTATCTGTTACTGAGAACCCATCCAACTCTGGCTCAGTGTTTCTGGCTCAGAAACAGATTTCTAACACTTACACATTAAGGTTTATTTTCTGTTTCATGCTGCTCTATTGTGTAGCTGTCAGCTCTCCCTTAGATCACACAAAGTTTGTTGGAATACAGTCTGTTTTGAGCCATAGTAATCTTTCAAATGTGTGAATTGATATAATTTGCCAGTATGTAACTACTGATGATAGCTGACTTCTCCTCAGTCCTGTAACTACATGCATTGTCTTATAAAAACAGTGGATAAACCAAATGTCCTAGGAAATGTACCTGGAGGGGCAAATGACTATCAAAGAGCTAAGTGGTGCCTTCTGCAGTATCTTGTTTTTCCTCTTCTCCTCATGGCAGACACAACGAGCTTCTAAAGAAGCTATCTGCTCATTAAATGAAAATAAATGCCATGGCCTGGCCTTTATAGTTGTCTGCATCTGTTCAGTGTGCCCCTTTAGATAGATCTTTGTTCATTTACTACCGTAACTTGTTGAATGAATGTCAGCTAATTGCCGAGTGCTTTACGGCACTGTGGGGGTCTGTTTCTAGAAACCCTTTCAGCAAAGTGAATGCACACTTTAAACGCAGTATGGTGAACACAGAGGTTCATTATTTGAGAATCCCTGCTGTGAAATAAATCGGGAAAGTGATTTAAAGGAACTGTCAGGACAGGTTTGTGGGTTTGCAGGTGTGTTTTTAGGTTTTCAGACCACTAAGACTTCTGTCTTCTACTGTACATGGAAGCTGTGCGGTTTTCCATTTGTATAAGGCGTACCATATTGATATTCAGTGCAATGTTGTGTCCTAGTTTTTTGTTATGTTACGTCTGGAACAAAACAAGTGTCTAAGGTGCAAAACTTTTATTCATCCATGTGAAATAGCTCTCAAATAAGTTTTTAGAACAGCAAGGTCAGACTGCAGCAATGTCAACTGTTTTATTTATCGTTGCAAAGTTGTACAAAACAGACACAAGCTTGCTTTGTTTAATCAGCGCTCCACATGAAGGAAACAGAGCTGACCCAGATGTAAGGAGGTCCATCTTTCAGGTGGAGCATTCTTGAGTGACGGCTCAACTTTCCTTGCCTTCAGTAACGCAGTAGGTAATAAAACCACATGCCGTCATCCCTGTTGAACAGTTATATGAGTCTAGTTCCAACTTTTATGGCTGGAGATGCTTTCATGGGATTTTGAGACTATATGATCCAAGACTATATAGTGTCAGAACAGGAGATTAGGGACTTATGAGTCTTTGCTTTGGTGCGGCAGCGGACACACACCAGGTTTCAGAGCTGAACTGATTCTGTAGGAGAAGTGCACTGTTACATTCTTTCATAATCCTGCCTATGTGCAGAATAAGACTTTAATGAGACGCACAGTCAGCAGGTACCAGTGATGAAGTGATTTATTAGAAGATGAGGTAGAAACAAAAGCTTGAGAGCAGGTTCAGACAATGACTCGGGAACAGAAAAGTTGCGCACTGGCAAAATATGAGGAACTCAACAAGCCTGTCAAATGACTGATGAGGAGCCTGATGTGCAAATGAGAACAGGTGTGAGGTGGGGGGGGAAAAGGTAACATAGCAGCATGTCTGGGGACATCTGGTGGTTGGAAGAGGAACAGCATGAATTATGACAGGGTTATAACAGCTATGGATACTGGACAGATGTCACGGTTTAGTATATATGTGGCTTCATGGCTTTATTGGAATATCCAAAATATAGATCCTAGTATATATATTTAGGATATTGTAGCACAACTAATAGATAAAATGCGAGATAATTCAATTCACCAGTGTGTAATTCAACTGTAGACAAATAGACAAATCTTTCCTGTCAGGAAAAAATCTAAATATGTATTTAGCTGCTATCCTTCATATTAATGTATTGATTCCTGGCTTCTGGAAATGTTTCCTGACAGTAAATCATGGAAAATGAAAGAATAACAAATGAGTGCTCTGGGTGTTTTCACAGGTGAATCACAGCAGGCTGCATTTACAAGGTGTGTTGCCTTAAGGTATAAATCCCCTGTGCAAAAATCTCTGACTTTCCAGGTTATTCTGAGTTTGATGACACCACAGGCACAATTAAAGGGAATGTAGATAAAATGAAATTTATGACTGATATTTTTGTAATTACAATGTATCAAATGATGATGTGGGGTCGTTAATAGTGATGAATTCTCCTTGGGTTGGGTTTAGTTTTCCTTTAAATCTATGTTTTAACACAGTGGAGTATTTATGAGCACTGCAAAACATCATATAGTACTTTAGTTAAATTAGATCTTGTCTGACTGTAAATATGTAAGTGTTGTTAGTTTCACAGGTTTATTGCTTATTTAGGTTTTATCAACTTAAATTAGGTCTTTTTCAAGACTCATAAAATGATGTAGAAGGAAACTTAATAATTTACTTCAACTTAAGTTAACTCACATTTTCATGCCAGCAGGGAAAGTTACATTTGAAACTTGAAATAATGTTTAGTGCAGAAAACAAAGAATTGAAAGGAATGAGATTATTCCGCTTATAAATACAGTGGCAAGAGAAACTATGTGCCGGGTGTGTAAATTGGTAGCTGATATGTGACTGTTATGTTCACAGTTTGTTACTTTTGCCCCCAAGTTACCAAAAATGATTAATTGCAGGTTTTACTAAAAGTGGAGTTCAGTTTTCGTGCATGAACGTGACCTGCCAAGCATAGCTGTAGCCAGGATTGCAAAAATAAAGTCCTGACGCAGAACCCAACCCTGACTAGCTACCAACCAGTTAAAGAAATCTCCATATTATGATCTGGTGCCTAATTCTAGAGAAAATTATTACATATTACATATATTATTACATATATATTATTCCATGTGTGATATGGTAAAAGTTTTAGCACTTTCTCTCAAGATCCATTCGCTGTTAATTCACCTCCACCTCTCTCTGTAACCTCTACTGTCTACGTTGTCTGTGCCTTTCCATCTAGAAAAGAATATGTAATAAGTTATTTTCTCGTGGGATTTGCTAATTTGTCTACTGGCAGAACTTCCATCAAATCATCAAGTGTGCGCTCCTGTGACAGTTTTTAAAATGTGAACAGTCCAGTCTCTTGAGTGTGTCCCCACCGTAAGCAAACAGATGACCATTAACGAGAAGCATTTTCATAAAGAGAAGTATGTGCATGTAGTCCCCAAACTGTAAGTATAGGAAGCAGGTTATAAAATCGATGAAACTCCAAATGTGATAAATTGACTTTTCATTAGGAAGAGATGATGTTTTTCATTTATTATAACATGATTGTTTTTTCACTCTAAAAAGAGAGCTTTAATTCATCAATGTAAAATATGTCGTTATTGGCACTATAATTCTAATTAATAATGTATTAGCAAGGACATTACCTTGATGCTCTCTACACCAGCTATGGCCCTGCATAAAAATTGATCCAGCTCTGCTTTGATTCCATCCAGCTGTCTGAGTGAAAAAGACAAAATGCTCTTATTCCCAGGTTGTTTCCTTGCTGTCCCTGTTTTAAATGACATAAATAACATTGTAAAAATGACAAAAGGGAGTTAAGATATTACTCTTTCATAGCAAGGGATTTATGCCTGTAGCTGCCTCCCCAGCCACCCCTCCCACCCCTCTCTAAAGATGGGAGTGAGTTTAAAAAAGGGCTGGCTTCCTCTACATGTACTCTGAGCTTAGAGGGTTTCAAATTTGAGTCTCATGAGAGCCACTGTACAGTTCAAACTTTTGGCTATGCACTGCTGCCACTATATGGTGTCTACTGACCTGCAGACTCTCAACTAAAATCCAATCAGTGAGAGAGGCCATGCAATCTGATGCTCAGGACATGGAACCAAACTAAGCCTGGATGAAGAATCTCTTTCTTTCTGAATTTCTCCACAGTTTGAGTGTTGCTGATCACATTGGAGACCTAATTCTGCTGCATTGTAAGTTATGCATGCTTGACGCCTGAGTCTCAAACATGCCTGCCTGTTAAAGCTTGTTCTCTAAGTGTAGGGCTTTTTTTTTTTTTTTTTTTTTTGAGAATTAAAATGTGAGCATGTGTGTTTTTTTTTAATCTATCTTTGTCTCTCAGGGAAGACATGGTCCCCTCTCTGCACTGGCTCCTGCTGCTGTGGGGAATTCAGGGTCTTTGTGCACAGGGCAATGAAGAAGACTATGAAGAAGAGGTGGTGACCATCAAGAAGAAAAACAAACCCTATTCAACGAATTCCATAAGCAAAAATAGCAAATGTAAGTCTGATGTAAACCTTTTTTACATTTTTCTGAAGGAACCTTAAAGTCAGCTTGCTGATTCTTTCCATTAATGCTCTTACTTTGAAAAATGAAGTGGAATTAGTGCAGGTGGTAGATTTGTTTAAGGTGCTGCCACAGGTGAAAAAACTGAACATGATACTCAACAAGGACATCGCTGGAGGATGCACTCCACTTGGATTGATCATATCTCTCAGGCCTCTTGGAACTATCCATCTCATGTGTGACTGTTCAGTGCTCCGTTACCCAAATGCTCTATTCGCTCAGAATCCTGTTTCCCCAGGCACATTGTCTCTGTGACATATTTCCTCCAAGATTAATGTGATTTATCCTCAGACTATATTAGATCTGTGACCTCATTTTATTGCTGAAGGTTGGTGCAGCAAGTTATTTTTATTTCCAATTGAAAATTATATGCCACATTCATGAACTTATCATACTTTTCTTGCTAAGGCATCAGCCTATGCAGCCTAAACGGTCAATAAATCACCTTTACCCCTCCTGAAGGCTCCACAGATAGAAATGTCTCTATGACCCATGAAATCAATTTAGTTAGGATCAACTGAGACTTTGTATTGGACGGAAAGTAATAAATGTTATTTCTTTCTGTATCAGTCCAGCAACAAAACATACGGATGAAGCTTTTGTCCTGTGTTAGATGAGAAGACTGATGCCGCTCTCATATCTGTCCACTAAATATGAAGGAAGAGTCAGCAGCTGATTAGTTTAGACTAGCATGAAGACTAGAAACAAGGAGAAGCAGCTAGCCCAGCACTGTCCAGAGGTAACAGATTGTCATATCTAATCTAAATTTCATACTTTTTGCACACTTTGTTTCAGATTTAATTTGAAATCCATACAATTTGCCCTTCCCCCATTAATCTAGTAACCCCTAATGACAAACTTGAAACACATTTTTATTTATTGTTTTTATAAAATCCCATTTACAACACTAAAATGTTGTAGCCTTAGTTCAGTCCTCTGTAAAACCACTGTATATCTCACTATTGTACCAAACTTGTTATGCTAACCTGCTGCTGGTTTTACCTTTTGTGACACAATCCACATTAGCAGGTATATAATCACCTGGCTGTAGTTTTTACATTTTGATTTTTGTCCAGATTAAACAAACAAGACCTGACATGTTAATTATTGAGTTTATCAGAGCTGGTGTGTTTTGTTACTCTCTAAATTTCCAGTCATGCTGATAAATTAACCAGGTGCATATTTACAGGAGTGTGACATAAATCTTATCATGTACCTTATCAATCATGGAGTCAAGAACGTTAGACTAAATGAAGCTCCTCTTTCTACCCAGCTCTCACAGATGAAGACTGCAGCTTGGAGTTAGCCTTTCTCATTGACAGCTCAGAGAGCGCCAAGGACAACCATGCCCAGGAGAAGCGCTTTGTCTCAGATATGATAGACCATTTGCAGGGACTCCGGCTGCAGACTGGCCGGGGAATCAGCTACAGAGCAGCCCTCCTTCAGTACAGCAGCCATGTCATCATAGAGCAGACTTTTAAACATTGGAGAGGCATAGACAACTTCAAGGCCCAAATAGCTCCCATCACATACATCGGTCATGGCACCTACACCACCTACGCCATCACCAACCTCACTCGCATCTTCTTGGACGAATCAGAACCTAGCAACATCAAGGTGGCAATTCTGCTCTTTGACGGCATCTCACACCCCAGGAACCCAGACATATTTTCAGCTGTGGCTGATGCCAAGAACCAGGGCGTCCGTTTCTTTACCATAGGAATCACACCTGAAGCCAATGAACCCACCAATGTAGCTCAGTTACGGCTTATTGCTAGCTCTCCAGCTACCCGCTACCTTCACAACCTGCAGGACAGAGGCATTGTGGAAAAAGTTACCGAGGAAATAGTAAGTAAAAGTAAATATATTTGTCAGATGGCATAATACTTTAAATCACACACACCCCTGCTCAGTGAAATACACATACCTGTCCTGGTATTATCAATAGTTGTAGCAGCTAAAGCTAGTAAACTTTAGGTTCTGTTAATCATATGATCAAACCAAAATTCTGCTTTAAGTGTGATTACATACATTTATCATTATTAGTGGTGGTTTTATTACTTGAGCTCTGTTTAAAAAGTCATTGTAACTACAATACAATTACTGTACTACTGTAAATCCCTGAATCCCTCCTTCTAAATATTTTTATTAAAATTAAATGAAATGCATTTATATGCTCAAAACATGCTCAGACTAGCATATTATATCTTGTATGTATGTATGTTATATTTTTAATTACCAAAGTACACATATTCATGACCAGTGGAAGCTTTAAAAATCCATTATGCAAACATATGGAAGCCAAATGAATAAAATGTTAGCGTCTTTGACTTCTCTGTGTATCCTCAGCATTTCTGATGTGCTGTCTTTTATACTACCCACTGGTTTAATTTCCTACTTTATTGCATCCACAATGGACACTTATGACCTGCTGCCATAGTAACTGATCGACCGTCACACTTCACGCTGGCATCTGATCTGAAATCAGCCTAAAAAACATAGAGGTATAAAAATCAAAGTTTCCAGTTATTTGAGTAATTGGGGTTAATACATTTCCGCTAAGAACATGTGCAGCACAGAAGCCCCCTGCAGACACAACCAGGCGGTTGTCTGTAACATATGCTCTGCATTAAAACTCTTTGTGGGGAAATTGGGTGCGGTAAGTGCAGGAACTCAGGAAGAGCATACATTAGTGCCACATCATTCAGCAGATTCTCAAACAACATTTCAGAGTCAGGTTCACTGTTGGCACTGGTGGTACACACCCAGAAACTTTATAAAAACTTTGCTCTGAGAGCATTTAACCTGACAGTCTGGGTTCTGGTGGCATTCAAGAACCCAGCAGCAGCTACAGTTAGACTTTTCTCATTGCTCTGTACAGGCAGCATCTGTATATCATAAGCATGTGCCTCTGTCCCAGCTGAGATCTGATATCTTTAGTCACAGCTTTTGACTGCATCGCTCGTTTTTCCTATGAGCGGACAGACTCTCTGTGTTGTCTCCTGAAAACCCTCCCTACAACGGAAACATCCCCTGAATGCTTATCCAGGCTATTTTACTGATCAGTGCATGTGGCATGTACTCAGTCGCCCTCCAACATAGAGAATGTGGTCAGCGTTGTAGACAAACCCGTTGGGGTGAAAATCAGGGCTGTAGAAGTTGTTCCTTTTTTTAGGAGGAAATGGAGGATATTAATCCACTGGCAGAATCAGGTGGAGGAGGTCTAATGAGGCTATCTCACGAACTGAACCCAGGCCAGCAGTGAATGAGACTAATTGGGTATTTGAGTGTTGGTGTTTAGTGCTCTCTTTAAATCATACAGTGTAACTTTGACACCAGAATAAAAGCTTAGCTCATATTTTTAATTAGGAACACACTGAAAGACTGTTGTGTCTGTTGGTAAAGAAGAGATTAATATCAACCATGTGGACTAGAATAACAACCTCTTTCTTTTTTTCCCCCACAGACAGCGCTGGCAGACGAAGGGGTAAGTCTAAAGACTTACATATCCACACATCTTGATTTGTGTCTCCTGTAGCCTAACTCTTCCCTTGTTGTGTTTGAAGTGTCCCCTGGCCCAGAGCAAGTGTGTGTGTGAGAAGGGTGAGAGGGGACCCAGTGGCCCTGCTGTAAGTATTCCCTGTAGCCAGCATTGGCTTGTGAAGCTCCAAAGTTGTTATATTAATAGTACTAATATATAGTATAGTATAGTAATAAAATTCTACAATACAAGTGTGAAGTAGATAATTAGACAAATAACTAATGCAAAATATTTAAATTAATCTATAAATTGTAGCTTAATAATACTGCCCGTTATACGCTTTGCTGGCTAACTAGCTAGATGGTGTTGTGAGCATGTTATATTGCTCAGCATCGAAGTGAAAAAAAAGTGTTATGTTGACTAGTTAGCTGCTTAATATTTGTTCAGTAATGTTAGCTAGTTAACTCATTTGGACTTTTGTTAAATCAGCTTATATTTTTTAATTAACTTAACATGAATAATTAAGTTGGATATTTTCAACCTAATTCAACTTCAACATTCTGGTTATTACCCTGAAGTTTCAAAAACATTGGTTGTTCTGACTTGAAATCTTTGAACTTAAAATTAGAAGTTGATTTCTTAAAGTTCACTCAACTCATAAATTAAGCCGATAAAGAAACCTTCCTTCAAACTTCCCAGCATGCATTGTTTGAGTTAATGTTCTCCTAATAGTGTTTTTTTAGTAGTTTAAAGAAAACAATCACGGTGGAAAGTTGCTGTGAGTCTTACATACATATGTTCTTTATGTTGTAGTTGTTTATTTCCACACTAGTACAAACTATGTGAACTCTGATGAAGGTTGTTGTTGAATTCAGTTCCTTAAAAAATGTATGTGATTGTTAGGCACTGACCTTGGCACATACTGGCTCCACAAGAAGCCATTCATCATGTTAGCTGCAGAACTATATTTTTTCAGCTTGAGAAAAATAATTAAATCTTGAAATATATTGTTCAATTTCCGTGGCTGTCTGAACAATTAAAAAAAAAAAAACTCGCATTAACACTCAAGTGTGTTCTGTTTAAGGTGACATAGATTTTTAAGTTCAAACAAATAATAAATAAATCAGAAAATCTACATCAACTAAACTAAGTTACAAGTTAACACAACATGCAGTATTTAATCCAAGTAACATTTAGATGTGTTAGAAGAACAAATTGCACTAGTTGATGTAACTTAATTTAAAGGCAGCCCTTGGACTAATATTTTTAAGTTGAAACAACAAGTTCTATTTTACAGTGTAGTAAATATTAGCTTAATAATGTTAGCTGGTTAACAGTAGCTCAGTAACTGGTTAATGTTATCTAGGTTCAAATGGCCCATTCTGAATGACAGGCACAGCTTTGTTAAGAGTATAAAGTGACTTTTTGTTTCTTCTTATTATTTGTTAACTTTACAATTTTATTTTCTTTTATAATTTGTTCATTTATAACTAAGACTTGCTACCAAAATGGCTTCATTTGAAGCATTGTAGAGGACAGCCACTAACATTGGGTCTCTCGATGCTAACAGGCTACATAATTGCATGGTTTTGGGGTGAGTTTAGTGAATCGTGTGATTATGAGAGGCTCTGTGTCCCTGAAGCAGTGAGAGTAAAGCAAATGCCTTACATTCCTCAAACAGTTTATTGAGAACAGGCCTAAACAGATATTTACACAGGAAATCAGTAGAATCATGTTTGTTGAAAAGACCCATTCGCTTGGTTTGTCCGAGGACACATGCTCAGAAGACATAAGGATTAAATGCATTACTTTCTTCAGCTGCCAAAGACATGATGCGAACACTTCTTTGTTACATAGGAAAGGTCAGCCACAATTAGACGTAGCAGTTTTGCTTTGATGTATTTTTGCAGGATGAGAACAAAGTAATTATCTGCTTAAACATATTGCTTCCAGAAAAAGCTGATTCACATGAGGGTGGGAATGGGAAACACTTGAAAGATTTGAACACACACAAGTCATGCATAGAAACAGAAAATAGAGCCAGACACTTGTTTGAGTAAGGCCTCTTTATAATGTCCATCCAGACTCATTGGCCTCACTTACTTAAAGAATAGGATAGTTGTCCAATATACTGCAGCTATTGTTCTCTGAGAGCTTTTTGGTTGCTTTGGGTGTATGCATAGTATCATTGTGCTGCTGAATGATAAATTGTCACATACTGACTTTTAATACATTTGGCTGAACATATACAATGGTCCTGTATACATCTAAATGCATCCTGTTTTCTTCACACTTTCATCTTCCTTTGAGCAATAACTGTGGTCTGAGTGGGGAATTCTGAAGTAATGGTTAAGTCTTCCATTACATTTGACAAGGACACATGTACACATACATCCTGGAGAGTGATCTTTACCTGCAAATTGTTTTCCGTTCATCCACAGTATGAAAGCTCATCAGTCTCCCAAATCATTTCCCATTTGCTAGTTCCAGCATATGAAAGTGAACCATGGATAAATAGCTACAATATGACTCATACATGATATGTTATCTCCTAGAGATCAAATGTTCACCTTTTTTATCGAGGGAATAAAGTTCACTAATTAACACATAATACCTTAGTTGGTACATCCAGACAGAAATCTAAATAAAAAGGCGAGTTGTGGTATAGTGTGCTCAGAGAACTGCAAAGAGGGAGGAAATATTTCTGGTAACCCAATTTATAAAAGCTACATTTATTTAGTCTATGGACAGTGTTAGAAATGTCACATTTAAAACGTTTCTACATCTACATTTAATATATCAGTTTGTGAGTGTGGGTGAGTAGAACAAAGAAAACTGATTCTGAGGACATTTTTTCTGTACTATGAAAAAATCATGTTTTATTGAGAAATTGTGCTCCTGCTCTGATTAACACCTTTTAGAAAAAGTTGGTCAACGTTTATGGGTATTGTGGTTTTTTAATGTGATATGCAAATGTTTAGTTTATGGGATCAGATCAAACAACCAAATAATTATTTTTGCCATATTGCTGACTTTAACATTTAGCATTAAAAACACAGTTGGCATTTTTAAAAAATCCAGATGTTGCTTGTAGCTTTATTGACAAAACATTTGTAGTCAATAAATTGTGTTATAAGCTACAGTATAAGACAAAATTCTGCTTCATTTTCACAAAATCCACAACTGTTACTTATTATTTTAGCCATTAGATGTTGTTTAGTGTAACATCTGCCTGATAAATGTGACACATGTAGTAGTTTAACCACTTTCTCAGCAGTTTCAATGTAAATACAGTAACTGCATATCAACTGCGCACCACACAAATTAAAACAGCAGTTCACTTGACCTCAGTGTTCATCTGAACTATCACATCACAGTCTATTTATCTCTTCTAGAGTTTTTAACACTTCAGTGAAACCTTACATGTATTAGCCCCATTCTACACTGTGTGGGGGCCAAAGTTTTGTGAAGCAGCTGTGTGTGACTTTAAGTTGGCATTATAAAACAGAAACATAGAAAAAAATAAACACACTGCAACTGAAAAAAACGGAAGTTAGTGAAAAACAGTAAAGTGATATAAATGGAAAAAGTATATTTCTATTTAAAGCTTTTTAATGCCCGTGTTTTATTTTATTTTATGTTTTTCTTTGATGCCAATACAACTTTTTTCAGTAATGCCAACTTTTTAAAATTTCAATGGCAAACATTTTTCTGATTTTCTGTTCTGTTTCTGTTTTAATTACATTTTTTACTTATTGTCTCAACATATACTGAGAAAAAACATTTGAGGTTCAAATCTACAGGTTTGCAGGAGACATTTAAATTAGAATGTATACTTTTGTGGAAATGATTTAATAGGCCTAACTAAATATTTTTAATGCTTTGATTTTATTCAGCAGCTTATTTAGTTCACACACATAATTCACAGAACTACAGTATGCAGATGATGTAATACTTCCCTTTAAACTCTGTAGAAGACATACTTTGCCAAAACATGACATTACTCTGCACACCTGTCATTCTCTAGTGTTTGAGCTGTCATCATTGTACCCTTTACTCTGCAGGGCAAGAAGGGTCGTCCTGGAGAAGATGGAAACCCCGGCCAAAAAGGACTGAAGGTTTTGCTCTTGAGTTTTTAATATGAACCTGTTCATCCAAGCAGTGACCAATTAAAGAATGTGTTCTTTTAAAATGTTTTTTTTTAACATATTACTTGTAATATTTAAAAACGGGCAAAAAAACTTATTTCTTTAGGGTGAAAGTGGTCTCAGTGGACTTCCAGGTCGGGAAGGAGCAGAGGTGGGCTGAAGTTCATCACTCAATATGTTAAGATTCAGTCCTAATTAACATGTACAGTGTATTGTAAAATATATTCTCTTTTTTATCCTCTACATAAAGACTTGTTCTGTGGTATGTGTGTTTTAAATTTTCTATTTACCTAACAAAACATGCTTTGCATACACAGGGAAAACCAGGATACAAAGGAGAAAAGGTATTTTATGGATTCTATTGTTTGTCAGTATGGATTATATGGGGGTAGGAAAAACCTGCCGCAGTGATTGAAAGTGGAAAATGATATTTTCCAGGCATGCTGTAAAATGGAACATATGCTGAAAATATAACAGCATTTTGTTCTCCTTTTTTATATGTGTGTAATGTGAAGTTGGTCTGTATGTATGCCTAGTCATTATTATGAAGGAATTTGATACTAAGTTCTTTTCTAAGTTTATCCTGTGTCATAAGTCAGAGCAAACCTCCTCCTTGCTTGGATATTAAAATCCATTATTCCAAGATAAAATGTTCCTGGGACACCTGAGCTTCTTTCATAAACTTTTTATGGGAAAACCATGGAATTGTATTAGAAGTTTAAACATATGTCTAAAGACACAATCCTAAGAACTTCTCTAAATCTCCTTTTATTCTCTTACAGGGAGAGAGGGGGGAGTGTGGCACACCTGGAATAAAGGGAGACAGAGTATGTTACCCTTTAATGTTTAGTGCATTGCACATGCAGGATGATTCCCTGCTGCAGAACCCACTTAATCATTTTTATTTGAGTAAAATATAAATTACTGACCATCATGTGATATAGATATTGTGTGTTTCATGATAATCACTGACTAAAGTTTATTCTGCATATGATTTAATCTATGTTTCACCATGCCATCACTATAACTAAGAACGGAACCACAAATGATAAGGTGATCATCACAGACTAAACATTTGAATTAACTCTTATTCTTTTCCAGGGGCTTGAAGGTGCTCTTGGTCCCAGAGGAAATCGTGGACTTCAGGTATATTGGGTTATTTGTGTTGTTGATCTTGTATTTGTGCAGATGCCCAAAGATTAATTATTAATATTATTCCAAAATAACTGTCACTATTGCTAGCCACACTTGATTTTTATCAGATGTTAAGATTTTACTAAGGTCATGATGTGTTTACAATGTACAGTGATCTAATGCTAAGACTGATAAATACAGCTGTGTGTTTGGGAAAAAAAGTCTGCATCACCACTAGATCCACATTTAAGACAATTAGATTTGTGTTTGTAAAGTACAGCGGCTGGTTAAGTATTGTAGTACACATTATAAAAAACATGTCAAATGTGTATCTGTAATACAACCCTGTCTGGACACTTGCTAAAACCTAATTTAGACAATTAATTGCTTTATCTGAAGAGTAACCTTGGTTAGCTTGGGAGCATTTCCAAAGTGCCACTATAGTACCATCAAGCTTGTAGATTTCCCAACATACATAACAAATACAAATGTAGACATATACAAAAAATTTAGTAAAAGAATAATGTCATGGTACAACAGCAGGTAGTGAACTATTTAGCTAAGCTAAAAATTGCGGCTTATGATAGCAGATAAACACACGGTTAAATCATTATTTCCTATTTGGCTCCTGTGTTTCTGATATGGACAAAGATAAAGTCTTTAAATACTGAGCTATCCCTTACAACAGCCATATACACTGCTGCAGCAAGTACAGAAATCCAGAGGCCTGCTGTGCCCAGTTAGAGGCACTTAGCAAAAAGCCTGCTATTTTTCTTTTCAAATATCTACATCTACTCAGTTGCTTTGTTTTACTCAATGTGTAACATCTGTAACACAAATTCACAATGTAGGGTTTGCCCGGTCCACCTGGCGACATCGGACCTGAAGGGACGATGGGTAGAAAAGTAAGTAGTCCTCTCATTTGTGATTCTGATATCTCTGCTGGAACTGTTTGAATGAATAAGTAAAATAAGAAATAGGAAAATCTTAGTACTCTGTTCCTCTGCCTGGTTTTTACCTTTATATGTTTGTGAATGAATTCGTGCTGATCAAAGCTGACCCAGTGACTCAAAACCAAATCCATACCTGAAGGATGCAATTTTCAGTTGGGCACATGACACGTTTTCTAGTCTGGTTTGAATTAAATCTCTTTCATGGCTGTGCAAAGGAAAATATATGTGACCAAATTCATCAGCACAAAGATATGAATAACCTGGTACCTGTGGAGAGACAGAGGTGAAAAATAAAATGTGTTGCTGCTTGTTGAAGAATCTAAAGTGTGAAAATACACATATGTAAAGTTGTCCTGCCTTTTCCTGAGAATGTTAGTCAGTGTGACATTATACTCACGAAGTTGGCATTTAAAACGTGTTTAGAGTAAATCAATTCATCATGGGTATAAATAACACCACAAATGTCAAGTAGTGACCATACATTTAAACACTTATTCATTATGATCCATCATCACTGGAATATTTGAACCACCTCTGAAGTACCTTGTCTGTTATTACCTTGTCAGCCCATTTGTCTGTTCATACTTTTCAAGCCCTTTCTCCCATGTTATAGCTGCTAATTCTGCCATGAGCCCACACTCCCCACCAAGTGTTCCCTCCTTAATTATTTTGGAAGAATGTTCATGTTAATCGTCTGGCTGTCATCCTAGATCACCCGAAAGACAGACTAATGTCTGGCTTTAAACATTGTCCTAACTTGCTTGAAAGGGCAAGGGAAAGGAAAAAAAAGGTGCCGGTATGCACCTACAACATTTCCACGCCCCCTTCATGCCTGTCGTGTGCCCTCCTGCTGCACACCAGAGCCATGATTTACAGCGTTTGACTGAATAATTGCTTTCTTTACCACTAAATTCTTGTCTGAAGGAATGAAGGAACCACATAGTACATGTCTAAACCCCCTTTAAAATAGAAAACCATTTGTGTACGTTTATGAGCATATGTGTGTGTCTGCGTGTGTGTGTGTGTCTGTGTGTTGAGCAGGATGAATGAGATCAGAAACATTTTTTAGTCACTGGAAATCCTTAACAGCTCTGCTTTTGTCTAATCGTGTGAAAATGACACCAACAATTACATTCAAAAAGCTACCGTTTGTGTACCTGCCTGTCTTTATAGGGAGAAAGGGGACTTCCTGGGCCACCTGGAATCCAAGGGGAAACAGGGATCGGCCTTCCAGGACCCAAGGTGAAATCTGTCCTACTATTATTTTGGAAAATGTAGCTATTACTTATATTATTAAACATAATACTCTACCTGTGTCTCACTGTGTTTGTGCACTTCTCCTGCTCATACTCCACAGGGTGATGTTGGTTTCCAAGGGCAACCAGGACCTCTTGGTCCTCCGGGAATTGGTGAACCTGGATCACCAGTGAGTAAGACACAAGACCGAGGTATTTTCAGTATGTATATTAGTAATAGAATGTTTGACTGGACATACATGTGAGTTCAGCAAATTAGCACTATTTCAGGTAAGTAGTCTGGCTAATCTGAACGTTAAGGTATAAAAGTGGATGCTCCCGTTTTAAATGGAGGTATTCCCTACAGATCCTGTAAACTCACACAATGACATAGTAAGTTAGAAGCTAGTCAGGCATGCTAACATGTTTAATTTATTTAATAAATTTACTTTTTCTTTTGCCTTATCCCATGGTCATGGTCACCGCAGCAGATCATGGTTCACATATTAGTTAAAAACACAGTTAAGAACAATACCCTTGCCAGGATAATGTGACAAAGGATTATGTGACAAAAATTATAAATACACCGCGAAGATACATAGTAAATAAATATTATATACATTATTATTGTGATGATGATTATTTTAGCTATAAGTTCAGATCAGTTCAGTCAGTTCTATGCTGCTACTGCACATTTATGTATAATTATAAGCCAACCTTGTTCCTAGATCTTTATTGGTAAATGAAAGTATGTCACACCTGCTTCAAACCAGTTAATTAAGCATTCACAATACAAATACTGAAATAAATCAATGAAAAAACTGCTCCGTATCTGTCAGAAAGGTGTGTGTTAATGTGAGAAACACTGTTCATAGTAAAAGGCTGATTGAGAAAATGTTTTTAGGCTGGTAATAAAGAAATCCAAAGTCTGACAGGCCTGCTGGGTCTGGATACGGTTGCTTAGATCACTGTTGCAAGTAGGGGTTTAGTGAACAATGAATTATTTAAAAGGTCATTTTTTATACACCTCTGCTGGCCATTTACATCATATTGTTTTACTCAGGGGCCCCAAGGGCCACAGGGAGTCCAAGGAGAGAGAGGACCGATTGGAGAAGGTCTTCCTGGGCCAAAGGTGAGTTAGTGTTTGTGTCTTTTATGTCTTGTATGCCTCATGGGGCTCTCAGCATTCAAGCTGCTTAAAAGCTCTGAACCCTCTTGACCCTATTTTTATGCATTCATTTCACTTCACCTCCCTACCCACTGACCTGCACAAAGGCCCGGTCTGGGCCCCAGGTTCCAGGGTGTAATGACAGAACATCGACAACGTGTACGGTTACAAGAGTGATAACACAACACAGAAGTTCCATAAATTCAGACACAGCAGAGCACTATGGCTCTCATTACCTCATGATACGTTCCGGTCTATTGATCATCCTCACTGGAGGACACGAGCACATGTTGGTGCAGAGCAGGAGATGCTGAGGTATTAGAGGAAAAGAACCAGGACACCACCAGACATGACAGAGTGAGTGACTCAGAGAGGGAGGAAAGAATGAGTCTGCTCCTGCATCTGTGTCTTCTCAGCATGTGCACAAACATACACTCATACACATATTGTCTCTCTCCCACGTCACACACACAGGTGCAAAACATCACAGAGTGCAGATATGAGACTGGAAACTGAATTGCAGCATCTATTAATTTCCAAAAACCAGCGGCTAATTTGCTAGCACTTCCTGCAGCACTGAACTTCACTGAGTGGCAAACTGCAACACAGTGTTACTGCTGCACACATGAAGAACAACCAATTATCACTCTTTAAGTATGTCAGTAGGCAATTATGTTCAATACATACAGTAGATACAAAGTTTGTGAGTCCATGACAGGAGACAACAGCACTGAACTGACAGGTGGCTTTAAGTTGAGGAATCGGGTAGATCAGTCTGTAATGTCCAGGTCACTGGGTTTGCTGGGAGAGAGAAGCCAGATGTCAGCTTCTCAGTCTCTCTGTTCATCCTCTGAAAACAGTGAAGTAGCAGTGAATCAGGACCAAGTTCCTTCACGTTCCATTATCAGCGCAGATGACTCCATTTTACTGGACATGGTCTCAGCTAGGTTCCCCAGCACTCTACCCACTGAGCTCCTGGTGGATTTCAGGTCTTCTGGAGGATTTCTGGTGGATTTTAGTGTCTCTCTCTTTTGGGATCGTTTCTAGCTAATAACATGCTAGCTGTTAAACAATATGTACCTCCAGACAGAGTCACCAAAAGTCCTCACACAAATGCAGGAGATCAGAAAGGTCTTTGCTTCAGAAGAGCACACAAGATGAGCTAGAGGAAGATGAACCAACAAAAACTCAACAAAAGTAATAAAAACATCATCATCATCACAAAGAGAGGAGCAGCTGTAACTGGCATCCAGCGGGCACCATTCTGCAGGTTTAATATGAGAGAGGGAGAGCCTGAGCAATACTTGTATTGTCATTTACTAGCTTCTCAGCTTTTTTGGGGGCAAAAGATGGATGGCACATTTTTCATGAGGAAGAAACATGTATAATATATAACAGTGAGTATGTATGGGATGCTTTGAAAAAATATAGGAAACCACCTGCCTGATCCTTTAATACAATCATAACAGCATCATAAGACATAGTGTGGTGTCAATGCCCCTTATCTACAGATTCTGGTAAAGCACTGATCCAGAGTTTGAACTAGTTCCTTCAATTAATGAACCAAAATATCTTCCAGTCACTTTAATGCTTAGGTATTTAGAAACCAGGAGCCATATCAGCGCTGTAACTTAGTCAACACTTGTGAAAATTACATCACTGTAAATGTTATTTTTGTCAGTGGGAATACTGCTATGAAAAGTGTAAGTGCTTCTTTTTCAAACTGCAGGTGTAACATCAGCACAGAGCCCTTTTGTTGTTTTGATAAACGCAGACAGTTTAATTAAGCGTGATGAAGGTGGTGGAATATCTTTAGTAATAACAATTGTGATCGTGCTTTGCCTTTGTTACACTAACAGAGCAGCTTCATGTCAGGATGCCAAGAAAATAGAATTCAGGTGTAACTGTACCTTCTTTTTTTATTTTTCCCAGACTTTCATCCAATTTATCATTTGTCGACTTTCCTCTGAGATGATAACAGCTACTTTCCACCCCAGGCAGGAGGAGGTGTATCTCTCTCTGTTAAAGATTGGCCCCGGGGTGCTCCTTTTTTCTTTGACAGGAGATTTGACCGTGGACTCACAGCGTTCTTGTTCCAAAGAAGCATTCTTCACATGACGAGTCTCGACAAGCTCCAGATTCACGAGCTTACCCTCTTTTCCACATAATTAAAACCTTGGCTTCTGTGCCAGGATGAGGCATCGCACACTTAGGACAATAAATCTATACTTAAATCTATAAGCCGATATGCAAATCCAGCGTTACTATGCTAATCAGTGTATCAGACGCTGCACTTCCGCTGTCCTTGAATGACCATGGACCAGATAGACATTTTCTCAAGACTTCTCTGCAGAGTCATACACAGCCTGAAGTTATGGGGAACTCTTTTCATTGTGCCCACTGTCAGATTAGATTACTGGTCTAATCCCTCACTGTATCACTCACTTTCTGTTGCTGCTTTTTCTGTTTTCTAAACTCATAAGTTGCCTCCAGACACATTTTAAGACAAAATGCTGTGCTTTGAATCATATTTTAGCCCAAAATGTTTTTGTACTATCTCCCAATCAGTATGCAAAAATGGATATGCCTCAGGGTTTGGGCCACACTCACCACTACTCCTGGCCCAATTACACACTCCAAGTACATATTTTAACTTTTAGAATATGAATAACATATTCTTCAGCTTAAACAGCATCACCATCTTGTTCTAGTTGTAAGATTAAACTGAATCTAATTTCATAAACTGGTATTGGCAATGTGTGCTAATGCTAACACAAATTCCTCCTAACAAACATCTTGCATGATGAAACGTTAGGTTAGTGTTTCTGACTCACTGATGGAATAGTTTGTTTATAATATGTCCTGAAAAACAACCTTTTGGCAAAAATCCATGTTCCCAGCTCCACTTTGCATCTGAAAACTGCACAATTCATCATTTCTCTATGCAAACTGTCACTGCAGCTCTACTAATAGGTCAGTGTTGAAACCTTATTATTTTAACCTTATTTGGATATTTGTTTGGTTTTCCCCCCATTTATAATATCCCAAACATGATGTGTCTGCAGACAATATTCTGTACAAGGTCTGCATTTATTCTTCATTATTTTCACATATTAACTGATATTTCATAAGGCACTGTCTATCTTCACAGGGAGAGCGAGGCTTGGAGGGGCCGCGGGGGCCCAGAGGACAGCCAGGCGCAGGAATCAAAGGAGACAAGGTAGAGTACAGAGGAGCTGTGAATAAGACACCCGTATGAAAAGACTTCACACAGCCGTGAAGCCAGAGTCTTGTTGCAAAGAAGGCCAAGAGTTACCAGAGCCACTATTGAATGCATTCAGCATGGTGTTATACAGGAGGTCACAGTCTGCGGGTGATGAATCAAGGCAAAGCTTGGATAGTGTAGGAAGAGAGAGGTTTCACGGTTTAGGCTGATGAATGTGGGAAAGGTAGTTCCGCACTAGTACAGTCAGATCAGGCCATAAAGATATTCTTCTTACCTTTCAGGATGTTTTTGCAGATCTTTCGGTCGTCTGTCAATTTTTTAGCTCTGAAATGTCGACAGGAACACAAATAAAAAACTCTGTGTTGATTTCAAACATGTCTTAGAATTACATAACTCATCTTATTCATTGGAATATGACCTTAACTTTTTTAGGAATGACTGGAATTGATCCCTTCAGAAATATTCATCCGTTAAAAAATTACTTTACACAGGAGTTCCTCCTGATTGTTTTGGTGTAATCTTGTGGTGAAGTTCCCAGATAATTACAGTGGGTTTTTTTTACAATGTTTTCTTCCTTTGTAATGACAAACCAGTGCCTGCAGGGCTTTCTTAGCATTAACATGTTTACAGTTTTAATGTTGCAGATACAAAAACCAAAACTCTGTCATGCAATGCAATATACAGTATTTATTCATTAGCTACTGAGCCAAACAGGATCTTGGCAAAGATTCCTTTACAGCTGACTTAGAGTTGCTTTCCACGTGTGATAAATTCTGACATGTTTCAGTTAACAATTAAGTGTCATACACTGCCATATTGTCAACAGTTAGATGTTGTTACAACCATTATTCTGAATACTTATCTGAACCTTCAGGGGGATTTTGGACCTCCAGGTCTTCCAGGGCCCATCGGCCTTCCAGGAATAGGAATACAGGGCGAGAAGGCAAGTACTGAATTTTTAAAATGATACCCTCTGTGGATTAAACTATCATTATTTGTATTTTTTTTATTCCTGAAACATACAGTTAGGGCCATAAATATTGGAACCAGTTTAAGTGTTTTGGAATATGTACTCTGTACACCACCATTTTGAATTTCAAATAAAAGACTCAAGATGTGAGTGAAGTGAACACTTTCTATTTTAATTCAAGGGGTTTGACAAAACTGTGCCATTAACCTCTCAGGAATTACAGTGATTTTCAGATGCCCTCATTTTTGGTGGCTCATAAATAATGGAACAAATGGCTGGCAAGCAGTTGCATGGCCAGGGGTGGCTTATTACCTCATTAGTCTATGACTAATCAGGCATATAAAAGGCCTGGAGATAGTTCGGTTACATTTGGTAGTTGTTGACTAGAACTCTCAACATGAGGTCCAGTGAAGTGTTTTTGCAAGAGAAAGAGGCCATCATTAGGCTGAACACAATAAACCCATCAGAGAAAAACTGAAACATTAGCAGTGGCGTAAACAACAATTTGCATCATTCTTAAATAAAAAGAATTAAATGGCAGCTCAACAACAACAAAATGTAAGAACATAAGGAGGATGGGGTGTCATTGTCAAAGTCTATAGTCAAGAGCTGCTTTATGAATGTAAATGCAGATGCTTCACAACAAGGCACAAAACAGAAAAGCCAGATTATACCTAAAAAACTGATCAGTTCTGGAAGATTTTCTAAACAGATTAAACCAAAAAATACTTGTACCAGAATGATGGAGTATAGTTATGGAGATGGAAAGAACAGCTCATTATTCAAAGCATAGTCATCTGTCAAACATGGTGGAGGCAGCGTTATAGCACAAGCGTGTATGGAAATGGCTGTGATTTCTTAATGGTTAATGCTGCACTTTCGCCAAACCCCTTGAATTAAAGTTGAAAGTCTTGACTTTGCTCACATCTTTAAACTAAGATGGTAACAGATACAGAACACATAATCAATACAGTACAAGTCAGTGTGACTAGTTAGCCATCATAATTATACAATATGAAGTTGCATAACAATTAGTGGTTTGGACCAACAGCTGGAGATGGTTTCCTGCTCACAGTTAAGTCAAATATCAGTTCCTTGACATTAAAACTTAATTACTGTAATAAATGGTTTTAGTCTACTGCTCACACTTAGAATGAGACACACACATATATATCACATATCTTTCATTTAAACAATGTTTAAATGAACCGATCACATCATGTTGAAACATACAGGACTGTAAAAACCGTGATTTCACTTGACTTCAATGATACAGTTAATATCAGCATGTCCCACAGCAACATTGTGCTTTCACATTGGAAGCAGAATAATTAAAAACACTATAATGATGAATACTGCTCTGTTTCAAACTTGACCATCAACCTATATATTATACAGCCCCTTAGCCATTCAATCTTTTATGTTGATTTTTAATAAATCATGTCTGTTATTGTTACTGCACCAATTTATCCTCGCAGGGTGTGGAAGGACCAAGGGGTCCTCTAGGGAGCAGAGGCCCACCAGGAGAAGGCATGCCTGGATCCAAGGTCTGCACACCCACCCAGTGATTGATGTGCTACACACTGTAAAAAAAATAGCGTTTTAAATGTTACAAATGAAATAGGCCTGGAGCACAGTGGTATCTGAATGGGCACTGTGAATGGCATGTAACTGAAAAGTTTGTGCTTTGGGTTTGACTGCAGCAGTTTATTGCATCCGATACCCTCTCTGCTACCCTCATGTTGTCTGTCTGTGTCTTCACCGTCCACTATAAAAAGAAAATCTATGTCAAATAAACTTATACAAACTTAAACTTAACATAAGAAATAAGTTTGATCGCTAACCTCAAAACTTTGACACTTGTTGTCTTGTCTTGTATTAACCTTTTTTTATTTCATACAGGGAGACCAAGGACTTCCAGGTGAGGCTGGTGCCCCAGGAGAGAGAGGAGCTGGAGAGCCAGGAGCAAAAGTAAAAATTCACACACCAGCCACAGTGATCTACTGTAGATTTTACAGTGCTCTAAGTTTCCAATCTATAAGCTGATAAGATCCATGAATCTGTCCTCAGGGTGAGCCAGGATCACCTGGCTTGTCTGGTTTGCCGGGGCTGCCAGGAGAGGATGGAGCCCCAGGACAGAAGGTAGTCTAACTTACTTACTACTGGATCTACATCTGTTTGCTCAAATATCAGGCTGAACTCAACTAATAACACATCTGTCGTTGTGTTTCTAGGGTGAGCCAGGAGCTACAGGTCTAAGGGGTCCAGAGGGGACACCTGGAATTGGCACCCAGGGTGAAAAAGTAAATACAAAGACATTGTTCTCTCATTTTTCAGTGTTTTACAGAAGGTCTTTGCTGACCTGTACTGTGTGTAGTAACTGTATGCCCAAATGTGACCTTCAAGGGTGACCAAGGCCAAAGAGGAATAAGAGGGCTGACTGGTCCACCTGGAATTGCTGGACCCTCAGGACCAAAGGTGATCATTAGCTAAAATACAATATTTATCACAATTAATGATATTCTTTGCACTGAGCTTTGCGTTCTGATCTTCTTCTAAATGGTGAAGAATGGCAAGTAAAGCTGCATAATGATTTTAACTGTTTGCTTTGCATTGATTATCATCAGGGAGAACCAGGGGCACAAGGCAGATCAGGTCCTCCTGGTCCACCAGGCCGTTTCATGGTGGGACCAAAGGTAACTATTCTCAGGTTTACTGAAGGGACATTAGAACACTGTGGAAAGCTGCAGTGTTCCCAGTGCATTAATATAAAACAAGTGATATTGATTTTAATTGTTCTCAGGGCTGTTAAAAATAGTTTTTGTGACTGATTTTCCTTGTCAGATAAACTCCTGTGCTTTGGAATCAAGTAGCACATGGCACTGGTGACAAATATCATTAGTTTCACTGTCATCAGTGGTAGTTTACTGTATACAGAAAGTATTCTGACCATACTCACTGAAGACTGAAAGTTTTACTGACCTCATTTCCAGTCTGTGTCACCTCTGCTCTCTGAGGACATTGCACCCTTTTGCACCCGTAACCACACCCAGCAGTGACGTCACGGTGCTGACATACCGTGGTGTACAGTGCACGTCCACATCACTGCTGCAAAGTTAGAAGTAAAACAAGCACACTGTAAATTATAAATAGCATATCATTTTGAAAGCAATCCTATATAACCATTGTCTATCCTACAGTATTCAAGCTTTACCACTATGACTTAATCAGCAGAGTTAGGACTTTACTAACTCGACCTGGGAGTGTATGAGAGTGTATTGAATTAAACATGGGTGTGTTTAATTACACATGAAATGGGTTAGGGTCAAAATCTAATTAGGTACCTTGTTAACTAAAATCTTCAGATATTGAAAATACCATGTAACAAAACTGGGAGAATGCAGGGTGGAAGTCTCAAAGTGCCCTAGAGAGTCAAGCCCTGACAGTATAGTGGTTTGATTTCTAAAGCTTTTTTCACATGTCCTTCTTTACATTGATGTGACAGCATCTGAATGTGTTAGCTTTCTATAGAAGCTGCAATGGCAATCATATTAGGTCGGAACTAGTGACACTGAAGTATCATTTTAAGACAGCATAAGTCTGAACTGCATGCTGCATTGATGGATAGACACACATAAGATGACTTATAGTGTGCCTACCAATGTACAATACATGACTGTATACGTAGGTATGCAGTATTCCAACACAGTATTTTTGTTAGGAATCTGTGTAACCTGGTATGACTGTGTTATGAACATGAAACATTAAAGAAACTTGAATTGTGTTTCAGGGTGATGCTGGCCCAAATGGTCCTCCTGGTCTGATTGGTGAGACTGGCTATGGACTTCCTGGTCCAAAGGTGATAGTCAGACTAAACCTTCTTCTTTAACAACAGCAATATGTATTGTCTTGGATGTCTGCCTGTGAAGACACATTTGAAATCATATTTACAATAAACAAGTGCAAGCATGTTGTCGCAACTGAGCAGCCTGCGTCTAGAGAATCAGTTGTCAAACAAATATAATGAGAAGCAGATGTGCACTTTCTTCATGAAGATGATTTTCCAGCATCCAGAAAGAACAGAGAAGATGTCATTATTTGGATGGAAAGCATAAAATTACATCATATTACGCTGTCCCTGCTCCAACATTTGTTTACCATTAAATTCTGTGAATACATTTCCATTATTAAAATGTTTCAACATGTAGTATTCACCTTCCCCCTGTATTGATGTTATGTGCAATAGACAGCGCAGAACCACACAGTGGACCAGATGTTTCCATTAACATCCACATTCCACTTTTGAATCTGCAAATTACTTAGCTTCCTTTCCATAAATAAATTATCGACATATACATCTCTATCTGCTATAGGGTGACCGTGGAGATCTAGGCCCTGCAGGTCCGTTTGGTCCCAAAGGAGATGGCTATCCTGGCCCAATGGTGAGAAACAGTCACTGTCCAGCCTGTCCACATCTATGCCATCTATGTCACAGTAGATCTTGTTACACTTACAACATATCTTGTTCTCCATCCATCTATGTTTGTTTTTGATCAGTTCCAGGCGACAGCCTCTTTGGATCTGCTGAGTATTTTTCTTTACTTAAGACCATAGCAAGGGAGACACTGTGGGGTAATTGTGAACAAATACAGAGAATCGAGTTGCACATAGCTGTTGGTTAGTTGGGATGTGATCACTAAGGAAGAGATTTCAAAGAATAGTTCAACCTTTTTGACAAGTCAGATGATAGATGCTGCTCTCATTTCCACTATAGTTATTTAGTTAAGCCAGCAGTTATGTAAGCATTCCTGTAAAAGCCCACTGTTCATGATAAATGTTCTGACCTATCACTGAGTCCTGGACTAGGTATCAGACCAGGCTGACATAAATCTGCTGGGCCCCATGACAGGCAGCACCATTCTGTAGCCCTAACCTGCTGTACATTAAGACTGACCCAGCTATGCTAACATACTTCTAGACTCCAAATACTCACATGTACACCGTATCGTTTTGGGTATTAGTTTACTAGCTATACCAGTCCTAGTTCTTTAAAAACAATTAGTGACTGAACAAGTAGTTCTTAGGGATGGGCATTTTCAAGCTAAATTGCTATTTGATATGCACTTGGATATTTGCCCTGTCCTACATTTCAGGGCCAGAACCAGAAGTTTTCAGGGGCTGTTTTACAAAGTGCAGGACAATGGTTTTAATGGCAATGACACATGTGTATCCTCCTTCTATATACTGTGTCATTCAGGGCCCTCCTGGTCTGCCTGGACCTGCAGGAGAACCCGGCCCAGAAGGAGTGGGCATCCCTGGACCAAAGGTGCGATCATGAATTTGTAAAATGAAAACTGTGTGCATGTTGCAAAAATTAAGAATAAAAAGAATAAAGAAGAATAAAAAAGATGTGTCTGCTTGTAATAGAGATGCAGTTTAGACACTCTACTCTACTTCTTCTTTTCTTTATCCTCTAAATATTCATCCTTTCATCTGAAAAAATTATTTAGCTTTTAAAATAAGGGAATGATAAGTGTGAGATCATTTTACACCACCTCACTAAATGTTTTCTTATACAACACTGCATCAAAATTATGATACCATTTGGTAATTGTCTTGATGTAATCATCTATGTAGCCATTTGCAGTTCATTTGGATCCACAACCAGTTCTCAGTGTTTGAATAAACAGAGTACCCACATCCCCAACCAGAAACAGTAAAGCATTACAGCCACAGCCGTTAACATATAAAGTCTGTGATATGTGAACACAAAATGAATAGTATGAACATTTTACAGACCCGCTTAGCCCAAACTTCTAGTCACATATTGTAAGACTGACTTAAATGATTCAGTATGTTTGAACCTGCATTTGAGAAATGTAAAAGGTAGATCTGTTCATTTAAGGAACCTGATTAAGGAAACAGTATTCAGTGCAGAAGCTCATTTGAATTGAATGTTCCTTTGTTTTAATTGTTCATGCTTTGTATCTTTCCTGTGTTTTCCTCTGTTGCAGGGAGATGTTGGTTTTCGAGGATTGCCTGGTTCACCAGGACCTCCGGGTGAAGGCCTCCAAGGACCTCTGGTACCTTATAACTTTCAGTTTTTCCAGATGTTACATTACTCCAAGCTACCTGGAAATTACCTTCTACTGTCACTTCTAAAAACAAGCTTTATATTCTGTTTCTGCAAGCACGTGTCAAGGACGATATTCTAATGTGTTTACTTATGCAGGGAGCCTCCTGTAATTTTATTTGACTTACAACCAGATGGTTGAAATTGAGTCATATTCTCTGAAGAATTGTCTCAGCTCTAGCCAGAGCGTTTCAGATTGAAAAAAAAGAGTGCTTCATCTTGTGTGTGAACATGCCCACCACAGGGGCCTTATATTCAAAGGCTGCCAGTTCATTTGTTCAGGGTATTTATCATGATTTTCCCCACAGCACTATGACACACTGATGCGTGTGTGAATCTCCACAGACATACAGTATGTGTCTGATGAGAAGCACTTGGTCTAACAGGCCTAACTGAAGCAACACACATCATCCCTGTGTCCTCAAATATCACATCCAGATTCCCTGCAGGCTTCAGACCAGTGTCTCTGCAGGTACAAGTGCTGTCACACTCATGCGGCAGTAGGCAATATTTAATTGAGCTAACTAAAGCTGTCAAATAGAAAAAAAATGAGAGCACTGATCTCATTGGCAGACATCAGCCCTTATCCATGTTGAGAAAGTGGTGGTGTCAGAAATCATGACTCATTATTATAAAAAAGGACAAATTCTAAACCAAAAAATAAATAAATAAATCTGGTATTTGATTTAATTTGCATCTGGTCCAGCAGAATTTCATACCTGAAGCATATCTGTATAAATGCAGCTGATCGAATGATTCAGATTTTTGAAGCTGGGCTTATATTGACATTCTTGTGTATCTGTTAGAGTAGATCCCAGTCGCTGCAGCTACCTCTTTATTAAACACAGCCAAACAAACCAATGTGGTATCTATTTAATACAAGTTCCAGTTTTTTTATTTATCTGTAAATAGTTCCTTCTAAGCTGTGACAAAGGAATCCTGAACCAGTTGGAAAGAGAGGGAGCTGTAGAGTCCAAGAGCTACTGTAACAGATACAGTATATGAGGGTGTCAGTGTTTTTATCATATCAGCTTCAAAAAGCTAAACCATTTATTATTAATAAAAAAAATTCAGCTTCACTTTTCACTTTTCAAGGTCCAGCTTTAATAGCTAGCACTGAAAATGACAAGGCCCCACTTTCGCATCCCCGTAGATCTGCCTCTGGACACAACCAGAGGAGAGGGAATTGTTGAAAATAGTAATACCTTTTCTAGGGAGCTGCAGAACAAGACGTCAGGAGGTTGGTGTGAAATTAAAAGTGGGATAAAGTCCATTCCAGCATTATGCTTACTGTATTCTTTGTGCTAATTAGATAAGACAACACTTTCCACAGCTAGATAGATTTAAAACAGACAACTGCCACAAACCAGCCAGAAATGTTCTCACCTAATACAGGACTTAAAGGTCTCAGCACAATAGACAAAACATTGTCATGTTATTTTCTTCAGTAGGTTTTTCTATTGTAACTGTGTTTTCACAGTTGTATGTTAAAAGCTGATCAGACAGCTGCAGCTGATTCGCAACACATAACTTTAGTGGTTTTAAAAAGCGACTGCTTGTAAAGCACTGAAATACATAACTGATCTGCTGCTATGTTATGAACCAGGCCAGACCTCTGAGGCAGTCTGGGACAGGTCAGTCAGTGTCCCCCGAGCCAAGAACTAACATGGACAAGTACAATTCAGTTTTTTAACACCACATATCTGGAACAACATCCCTGCTTCAACTCTCTTCTCTGTTTGGCAGTGACTTCGATCGTTTTTTAAATTTGATTTTCCTCTTTTCAAATTTTATTAAAGCACTTTGAATTGCTTTTGAATGCTTCCATACAAATATACTTGCCTTGCAGGGTAACCCTGGACGACCTGGCCCACCTGGGCCAATGGGGCCACAGGGACAAGGAGTTCAAGGACCAAAGGTAAGCTAAGATTTGTTGTCTACCTTTTAGAAACTCTCTCAACTTAAAAAACTGAAAAGTATAATTGAAAGTTTTTCACTCCCCCACACATATTGCATTCAAATGTATAATCAAGAGCATATTCATATACCATTGTACTGTATCTGTAGCAGTGTGTGTTTGTGTGATATAATGTGTTGAACCTTGTTTTGATTCAGGGAGAACAGGGAGCACAGGGCGTAACAGGGCCAAGGGGAATCCCTGGAGAGGGCTTTCCTGGAGCCAAAGTGGGTTTTATATTTATGAATGTGAAGTTGTGTTTATTTATTATGTTTCAGTGAGTGATGATTTGCTGTGCAATGTGCGACAGGGTGACCGTGGCTCGGCAGGGGAGAGGGGGCTGAAAGGATTCAAAGGGGATATGGGAGACCCTGGAACTCCTGGGCTGCCTGTGAGTGACATTTATTGTGTGCTGCTTCCTTAGAAGTGAAAAATATAAGGAGTTATGTTCAACAAATATTTGCCTCAATTATTCTTCTTAGGGCAAATCTGGTGTGAAAGGTGAAGCCGGCCTCACTGTGAGTCACGTTTTTTATGTGCTTCTTCATCACTTTGCTGTGTTTATTCATGCTCTCACACTGTGTTGGTGTATTATTTCAGAGAGAGGACATTATACGAATGATTAAAGAGATCTGCGGTAAAGTATATTTATTTCATTTCTGTGTATCGACTTCACAGCACAAATGTTATAAGAGAAGATTTAGCTTGTGGATCTAAGCAGCTGTCTCGTCTTATCTGTAAATCAGTAGATCAGATTCCACAGGATGAACATTGTCAAAGTGACATTTCAGCCATGATCTCATATGTTGATGTGATGTGATTCCAGGATGTGGGATCAAGTGCAAGGAGAGGCCTATGGAGCTGGTGTTTGTCATTGACAGCTCAGAGAGCGTGGGCCCAGAGAACTTTGAGATCATCAAGGACTTTGTAAACGCACTGGTGGACCGGGTCACAGTGGGCCGCAACGCCACCAGGATTGGCCTGGTGCTGTACAGCCTGGAGGTGAAGCTGGTGTTCAACTTGGCCCGCTACGTCACCAAACAGGACATCAAGCAGGCCATCAGGAACATCCCATACATGGGAGAGGGCACACACACAGGCACGGCCATACGTAAAGCAACACAAGAGGCCTTCTACAGTTCAAGGGTGGGGGTCAGCAAAGTGGCCATCGTGATTACGGACGGCCAGACGGACAAACGGGAGCCGGTGAAGCTGGATATCGCGGTACGTGAAGCGCACGCTGCAAATATTGAGATGTTTGCTCTGGGGATTGTGAACACATCAGACCCAACGCAGGTGGATTTCCTAAGAGAGCTCAACCTGATCGCCTCTGACCCAGACTCCGAGCACATGTTCCTCATTGATGATTTCAACACACTGCCAGGTAAGAGACATGGTAAAAGTAAATAATAAAGTAGGTAAATATTACCTTATTTTTTAATTTATTGATAACTGTTTATATGTTATCAGACATGTCAATGTATCAAACTATAAACTGGTTTTAGGTATTTGTCAGATTGTTTGGTCATAAATTAAAGTCATGATGTCACGTCCCAGTTAGCCTAGCTTGTATTGTTTAACGCCATGTTTGACTTCTCAATAAAACACACTGTGACTTCATTTCTAGTTATTTACTTTATTTACCTGATGATGGCGCTAGATGGTAGCTTTTCAACAATTGATGTTGTAGACTTCAACCCTGGTCCTCAGGACTATCCCTGTCCTACCTGCGGGTGATTACCTGGATCAGGTGTGTTCAGCCATTCAGAAACTGTACAGGAAGTGCAGGGATGGTTGGAAAACAAGCAGGACACGGTGCCTTTAGGACTAGGGTTAAGAGCCACTGCTGTCGACAACATGAATGTCAACATGATACCAAATTTGCGGCAATCCATCTAATCTAAAAGCCTCAGAGATTTTGTTTAGACTTTTCAATCACAGGAACTTAGTGAACTGGAACTTTTGGTCCAGGTTCTTCTTTCTTTCCACTGCCCTCCAGCTACTTTGGAGACAAAATCTGGAAGGTAAATGTGAGCAGCCCTCAGGAGGGTAGTGCTAAACCAAGCTCTAGGAATTTGCAGGTATAAGGGGTAGGTGCTCACAGGGTTGCCACGTGTGACTGGTTAAAAGCAAGCATTAGCATAACAAGCATGGTGTGGAAGCACACATGTGGGCGTAGAGTGGATATCAGCTGATTAAAAGCAAGGGTTATTTTGCTTGTGGTTTAAAAATCAAACAGGTTACAGTTCAGTTATGTTCCTGCTGTGGACAGCCTCTACTAGAAACACTAAACTTCATCCTGGCTCTGTCTTCTCCCTGTCTGTCTTAGCTCTAGAATCCAAGTTGGTCAGCCAGTTCTGTGAGGACGAGAACGGAGCACTAATATATAACAGAATAACTAATGGATACAATGGCTATGGAAACAACGCCAACAGGAACGGCTTCAATGGAAAGTTCCCCATGGGTGGCTACCAACCAGTGACTGAGAAGGGAACACTGAACGTCGGCCTGACTGGTACCAACACTGGCACCAGCACTTCCAGTCAAGGAGGCCGGGTGGAGACCACGCAGCACGGCAGCAAAGGATCCAGCACAGTACATGTATGGAGCGTAAATTAATTCATAATATACAAATACCATTATAAAAAGTCTCTCATTTAGTTTGCTGGTTTTGTCACTATCAGGGAGGAGCAGGGCAGCACACTGAGACGACAAACAGAGGAAGAGAGCGCGGGGACACATTTGACCGTGAAACGTCAGACCCAACACCTGCACCTGCTCCCAGGGAGGATGCCTCCAGCAGCCGAGGCTCCTCCTCCTCCTCCTCCTCCTCCTCTTCTTCTTCTACAAATTTAACAATATTATCCTCAGGTGTATCTGTAGAGACTGTGCCTGCACCAAGACCAGCTCTTCCCAAAGGTACAGTAATGTTAGGCTGTTATAGTCCTGAACAGTATTTATAGCTACACCTCTCCTTATACTACATCTATATTTATATGTTGGTGTTTTTAAAAAATAAATAAAATAATATTTCCTCACAGAAACTGCAGCAGTGAACTAGTGTGGCTCTTTTTTTAATGACTATACTGGAGCCTTCACAGTTATAGTGGCTTCTTGGTGCATGGTAATTAAAACCCATTTCTCTGTCAGAACTGGACCAGCACAGTTGATATCCTGTGTTCTAGTTATTTATGTTTTTTACATGAATTATCATGAATTAGCTGTTTGCTGACCGTAAAGAATAAGTCACACTGATCAGTCAGTATTGCTTTTTAAAGCAAAGTGTAAGGTAGGGAATGATAATAAAATCATGCATTTAAATACAGAGATTTTTGATGCTATGTTTACTCAGAGCAGGAATAGCCAATCAGACAAAAGCATTTCTGATATTAACAGGAGCAGGAATGAAATTCAGCTTCTGGTAGAGCAAGTACAGTAAAAGGAAATAAGAAGTTAGTATCACGGTGACAAGAACTGATAGAGAAAACAGAGACTGCAAACAAACCGGAACATCAGAAAACTGAAACCAATTTCCTTAATATTCATATTCTGAGTGATGAGAGCTGTTCTGTGGCGAGAAAAGCAGTTTCTGTCTCTGCAGCGTAGAGTGTTGGCGTCTGGCTCCAGGGTTATGATTAGTGCTTTGTGATTGACAGGCTCTGTAATGAGGTCGAGTGAGGAGCAGGGAGGCCAATTATTTTTGATGCAGTGTGGATGATTTTACAGAATCTGCTTCTTCCTGAGAGAAGCAGATGATGCCTCAGCAGAGAGCAGAGGTGGCTTCTCTGAGGTGGCAGAAGGTGGACAGGTTGTGAATCGTTTTTCATGATCTGACCTTATTTGAAATACTTCCCTGCAGAGACTGTTCCATTAGACCCTCGCTGTGGCTTGGTCCTGGACCAGGGCACGTGTCGGGACTATAGCATCCGCTGGTACTACGACAAGCAGGCCAACGCCTGCGCGCAGTTCTGGTACGGAGGCTGCAACGGCAACAAGAACCGCTTCGACACAGAGGAGGAGTGCAGGAGGACGTGTGTGATCGCCAGACCCACCGGTACAATCTCATGATTCATCCCCGCCATATTAACATCATTTATGTGTTTCACACCTGTGCTGTCAACCAGCAAGTCTGTCAGTTTCTCAGACATTTTCTCGTTTTTGCAATTTCCTCAGCTGAAATGAGGCCATAACAGTGTTATTGCTTCCAAATGTTTTAGAGCGCTGACTTTTTCATGTCTTCTTCTTCCAGGAGGCTAAATCAAGTCATCTGCACCACATCTGCTGTACATGCATAAGGGAGGGGCCGCTAACATCATCATCGTTTTTTACATCATGTCAGGCACATGCATGTTCTTGTGCAGCATCCTCATATAATTACAGTAAAAGCCCAGCTTTGATGAAAACCTCCATTGTTTTTATATGAACACCTGACGTGGGAGATACTCCATCACTTTTACTCAGGAATACAGATGAGCGCTGTCTGTGAGTGAGGTTCCCGTTCTCCAGGGATTTCCACGCCTGTGGAAGTGAGCTTTCTTTACACAACCTGAGGTGCGACAAAGAGTTTGAAAAAACTTTTTCTTCAACGTGATCAGCAGCATCTCTGGTCAATCTATCATTCAGTGTGCCATTAAACCAAAGTGTAGCTATTCCTTACCCGATCTGTCAATCAATAATGCACGGCAGAGATGAAGCCTCTCTTCGCTTATATCAATAAAATATGGATTGTTGTGTTTTTATAGAAGATGACTGATGCTCTGTAACTTCATGGACTATATGAATAGTGTGGTTTTGAATGTGTTTTTTACATCTTCAGGATGAAATGTAATGTTTTGCGTTTACATGATTTTATTGACCACTCACATGTTCAAGCAACAGACACACAAACACACTGCCCTCTGTTGGCTAACACATACTGTATACTGTTAGCTGAATTCTTCTCGCTCAGCTGACAGTGTTTTCCATCTGTACTTATTGTGAATATTCATACTGTACTGTTTATTACATAGTCAGTATTTGATATCAAACCTTTTTAATAAATCTGAACTAAACTAATATGTGCAAAGGTTTCACACTTATGGTAGAGGAGTGTGAAAATTATTAGCGAGAGAGGGAGTGTTGTAATTTTCACTTTTATTATTTCCTTCCCCTTTGAAGTGTATTATACAAAAAATGATTTGGTTTTAGTTTT
>OMLM01000109.1:168952-178957 GCA_900302695.1 Helostoma temminkii | reverse complement strand
CCCCACCCCACCGACATACACACTTCCAAATAATCTCACCCATGAATATCAAGTAGGGCAACTCGTCAACACCTGATAGTGACGGCTGCGCGTGTGAGCTGCTCAAGGGTGATGAGAGGGGCAAGAGAGCAAGAGCGATGGAGGGGAAAAAGAAAGTGAGTGGGTGATGGATAAAGCGACAAAGGGTAGAGCTGGGGGCAAGGGTGTGGTACAAACATAAGTGCCAAAATTACACAGACAGAGAAGGGGAAGGAGCAGAAGAGAGTGACAAGAGACAAGGAAAATGAAAATATGACAAAATTATGACTACAGAGGAGGAAGTGAAGGAGAGTAGGCTTGTCAAAGGAGTGTAACCTCTACTATCGTCACATTAGCTGCATGACTGTCAGCTCCTGTTTTAATTATTAATTGCACTTGTCAGACATCATTAAGTCCTCTTTAGCATCTCAGTGTCGGACTGACCAAACAAGAACACCCCCACTGCCAGCATTGTTCTGGTGACATTTTTTTCTCCCTCTCTCTCCATTTCTTATCATCTTCTCCTTTTTCCCCAACCATTGCTGCCCTGGTTATAAAAGCGATTCTCCATAGACCCCATCCTCTTTATCCTTGTATGTGCCCCATGTTCTGACTCCTGCTCCCTTGCTCTCCATCATTCCCTTTCTCTCCATCATCTCTCATCCTCTCTGTCCAGAATCTGGCCCCCAGCCCGTAGATGGAACAGGAACAAACTGACTGCCCAGCTCCCTGCTGTCTCTCTCTCATCTCGACTACACACACCATCCCTCCAATGCCTCCATCAGTCCAAATCCCGGAGCCTTTCCCCTCAACACCACGCGGTTCTGGCCAGCCGCACAAAATAGTCATGGACCTGGATCCCATGAACAAGAGAGCATGACAAGCCTCGTGGGGAAACAATACACAATGTCAGATGCAGAGTGTCCTGTACATTCAGTGGTGGTAAAAACCACCACAAAGACGATGGGCCATTGGCTCAACAACATGCAGGCTTTGCCAGCTAAAGAAAAACTTGGATTCAACACAAAAAATGGCCCAATTAAACTTCAAAAAACATGCACTATACGCAGCATGTAATCACATGTGAACTTGTGCTGTAGTCTAAAAAACAACCTAATTATTCATTGGAGACATGTTATACAATGGCTTAAACTGCAGGTACTATATGCTGGGAGTGCCCACTGGTATTGTGTGCCATAACTGGTATGCATGAAGGCAAAATTGGCCTTTGTTGATGTCCATCCATTGTGTGCAGTTTTGTGGAATCTCTTCCAACAGTTCTACAAATTTACTCACTGCACACATTGCACGGTTTATTACAGTAATTTATTCTGACACAACCTTCCTCTAAATTAGGTACACATACAATGGCTTTGCATCTATGTTTTGGAGGAAACAGTTGTATGGAGGAGAACCAGGAATGTCTTTTTATATCAGACATTTTCCTCATCCTAACCTTGTGGGTGCATTACCCACTCTGTCACTCTGACAGTGGACATTAAGAAATTACTTCATTGAAATCACATCACATCACTGACAGTTGAGTTGCTTAAACAAACCATAAAAACAAGAATACAATACAAAAGACCCATTCACTAATTTTTTACTTGCTCTATGGTTATAGTTTAGGTATATCAACTATAACTATTCAGATATATGAATGGTATTAAACATCCCCCTGCCTTTCTTATAGGAACATAACAAGCACCAATACTTCAGTACCAAGTTGATACCAAAAATTCTGAAAAATTTACGCAGCTTGTTTTCTATGATACAGAAGGTACCAGAAGCACCTCAGTAGCTTTCTAAGGTACTGGAGTATGTAATATGTAACTTCACTGGCACTGATGGCATCAGGAAATAACCTTAGTCTGATTTTAAACTATTCTGTGAGATAGTGGAGATATTCTGTGTTTGAGTCAGATAATCTAGGACACAACATTCAAGGTTTAGGTTGTTTTATAATTTTCTATTGACATGTAGTTTGCATCTATGAACTGCAGTGTTGTACCAATGCTCCACACACAATATCCACACAGGCTAACGTTAGCTTTAAACTAATGAAGTGACAGCTAATCAGCTAATCGCTAGGGACACACCAATATGATATTCATATCGGCTATCACTTAAATTCTGTGTTTGTGACAAGTGCTATTGCATGTGCCAGCAGCATGTGCAGCATGCCAGTAGACTTCACTCACAATAACAGCATGGAGAGAGCCAAAGACTCAACTGTATGGAGGTACGTTATTTCACTTTTGCTATGCCAGCAAGTTTGAAGGCAGCGTGCAAAAAAAATCATCAAAGCAAATGTTGGGGATGGAGGTAGCACTGAAAAGTGCAAGACAACAGAATTAATCAAGCACCTCAGAAAGCATCATGCTAAATAGTAAGCTGAATTCCTGCAGCTGAACAAAAGAAGTATTAATATGATGAAGCAGTTAACTTTGGTGAATGCACTGCAAAGAAGCAAGAACCTAACTTAACCCTTCAACATCCCTGCCATCAAAAAAGCAATGGAAAAAGTATTTTCTTGCATGTTTGCATTGCATGTTTTGGGGCAAGAATAACAACAGTCAATGTTTTATATATAATGTATTATATACAGTGTGTACACATGCTTATACATATCAAATAGATACATATAAACATCTTTTTTTATAACAACATACCTCATACCTGGTACAAATTATGTTCAGTACTACAAACAAACATAAACAAATTACAGGAACTCAAAATGTACTCTACTAAATGGTTGAGCAGAACAGTAAAGGGTTAATTTGAGTTTCAGCTGCAGTATTATAAACCAAGTTGATATAAACTCCAAACAGGGGCGTGAGAATTGGGCCAAGATAATGAGTTGAGTCAGACAAGTTCTCTAATCAAGCTCCACTTGATTTCAGTGAGCAGCGGGGGCGTCTATGTGGAGCGTACATGAGGAATGACATGACACAGCAGACTTTATACTAGAGGGATAAGGTCCAGGTAACCCCCCCAGGTAAGTTCTAGATGTGCTCTGGTATATTAATCAATTATTCCTTAATTTACTCATAAATGACGTGAAAATGGTGTATCAAAAGTTTTATTTAGATTGAGATAACATAAGAAGAAAAAATCACGTAAAATAATTTTGGTCTTTTTTTATTTGAGTCACGGCCGTGCAGCGCCTGTGTTTTTTTGAATAGTGAATTCCACTATTCTGCCTCAGTTATATTTTGTGTATAATTTGAGATCAAACTCTTAATTGGGACTCACATAAAAGCACTGCAATCAAATATCAATAAAACTAAATGCATCATTTTACTATTCATAACAGCATTTATATAAAGCAGCAGTGATTTAGGAGTTGTTGGAGGTGAGAGAGCCGGAAGGTAGGCAGGATTCACTTCTCTTTCTTTCCCTCCTCCCGCCAGCTCCCCAGTGGGCCACAGAGAGCAGAGGGAGCCCCGGTCGATCAGAGGGGAGCCCAGATGGACAGACACACACACACACACATACACACACAGAAAAACACACACACAAACACACACACTCAGTCACTCAGTCACTCACATGTCATATGTTATCCCATCTGCACCGTCACCAAGCTGCCTGTAACCCCAGGGCCTTGTGGGGGATACTCGCATGCACGCGCACACGCATGCACGCGCACACACACACACACACACACACACACACTACATACACATGCAAACACAGTCAAAGAATTACCGCAAAGGTCGCAAAAATGTGTGACTGTGCACACACATATACACACATAGCGGAGGTGTTCCCAGTGTGTAATTGGAGGTGAAGATAACTGCAGCCTCTCTTGTTCGCTTGAGTGGGCACCCGCATTTGTAGTAGCAATACACGTACACACACCTATGTACACACTCAATATGACTCTTTTCACATGAATGAAAAAGCTATTCTGTCAGTAAACACTGTTGTATGATCCTGTGTATTTTATCCTATGGAAACTGACAGACACAGAATTTATAAACATAAAAGTATATTTCTCATTCACTCTCAGCATTTAATGGTTTGACTGTGTGTAGATGGATACTGTTATTGTTAAAGTAAAGAAATTATCATTTAAAAGAGGTCAAAAGAGGTAGCGATGACTGATGCAGTATACTGTGATAATAACATAAACATCAAGTACATTGGTATTTGACCGAGCAAAGAATTAGGTCTATATAATAACATTTACTTAACATTTCTAGTTTTCATTTATCATTCTCGCATCTGCAAACATAGCTATATAAGTTTAACAGACCTACCAAGAACATTCAAGCATACTTACAAACATACTAGTTATTGCACAGTCAAAGAGGCTGTAAAATTGGTAATGATCCTTCATTGCAAAAGACCCGTTGTGAGTTAAAACTACATGCAGTTGTTGTCAAATGGAAATTTTTAATTTTTTCAGCATTTTCTGTTTCTGCCCACATACATCTTTCATGTTACCTATGGGTGGAGCTAAGATAATTGTTACAGGTGTGCCAAAGTGCTAATCCAACCAGCTGTATTTACTGCTGTAGCAGTAGCTTTATATTTATCATACAAAAAGTGCTATAGATGACTGTAAAGCGTTCTTAAGAAGAAATTTCTACCTGTGTTTTTATATTAGAGTTTTACTTTATATGCACACACCCAATACTAATATATGGCTCATTTGCTGTTCATATCCTGTAGTGGAGTAAGAACTGTCCAGTCCTCAATCATCTTTAATTTCCCTATTTGATATCTGTGTGAGAGTCCCATGTCTGCACATGGAAGCACCATCAGTCTCCTGCCCTTTTATGGATACTAGAGGGGCTATACCTGCTAAATATATGACGTGATTCATCAACATAGGCAATGTACAAGCAATGTGGTTTTAAAAATATCTGTAGATTGTAGATGTAGGTTTTTCTAAGCACTTTTCTTAGGAACACATTTTAAAAAAGGTTCCAAAATAGGAAAATATCAGTGAATGAGGGCCAGTGTTACCATTAGCAAAACATCTAATGTCCACTACCATGAAAATAAGACCTGAGTTGTCCATCCATCATCCAAACCACTTTTCCTGTTAAGGGTCATGGTACAGTCTGGATAGGTCGCCAGTGTAGCACAGGGCTGAGATATGGAGACAGACAACCATTCACACTTAAGGGCAATTTAGAGTCACCAGTACATATAACTGCATGTCTTTAGTGTGTAGGAGCAAGCCAGAGTACCCATAGAAAATCAACGCAGACAGAGGGATGCCACAGATAGGCACCCAGCCAACCTGTGGACTAAAACCTAGGTCCTTCTTGCTGTGAGGAAACAGTGTTAACCACTACACCTCTGTGCCGCCACAATCTGGGTTGTATGAAATGGAATTTTACCTTGGTCAAAGTTTTACAAATGAAATATAACTCACCAAAAATGGTACACAGAAAATCAATCAAATCTCATTGATGTAAAAATGGTACTACAGTCTGCTCACATATAATCACTGACCTGCTTTATTATTATTAGTCACATAAGAGAATAAGCTAAAGGCCCTAGAATGTGAAATTTACATGCTTCAAACAACAAATGCACTCACACACACACACACACAGAAGCCTTTGTCTAGCACAACAAGACCAGTAATCTTTCCTCCACTTTTGTTGGACGTGTCAGCTAAATGGGAAGTGAAAAGTCAAATATGAGATGTCACATTTAGTTTACCTCCCTGCCTACTTCCTCCACCCCTCCCCTTTATCCCTCTCTCCCTCCATCCTTTGCCTGTTTTGTTCTGCACATCTCTATTTGATTGCATGCCCCCCTTGCCTCAACATGATGTGCACACAATACACACTCAGCTCCCATCTGGGTGATGGTTGTGTTTCGGCATGTTGAGTTAATGGATTTTATACAGAGCATAGAGCATTTAATCTGAGCGTGGAGTAAGGGGGTCTTAAGAGATTGACAAAGAGAGAGGCATAGAGGAAGGAAGGTGCAAGTGAAAAGAAGGAGAGAGACTGAGAAGACAAAATGAGATGTAGAATATAAATCTTTAATCCTTAAAGTGATCCCATGTTGCCCTAATCATTATCTCTCTGCTGCATCATCATAGGTGGAAAACCACTTGGTCTTTCATTTAAAAAAACATATTGAAATCAGTTTTCTTTAAACAGACTTTCTGAAAAAGTGACACATTCCAGCGACTTACTATTCCTGTCCTAGAAGTAACTGGTTTCTACTGCAGCCCTTGCAGTACAATTTGAAACCTTTGATGGTTTCCACAAAGTTAAACAATGATTCAGTAATTTGCTTTCAAACAATCACAGATACCTTTAGGTTTTATAAGAATAGTAACAGGAATCATGCAAACCCGGCATCAATGTAGCTGGAAAGCTGGAAAGCCAACATTACACACAATCAGGTAATTTCATTTCATTTATTTACTGAGGAGATACACAGTAAAAAAAAAAAAAAGGGTCACATATGAAGCAGTTGAATCTGACTTTGAGTCAAGCTGCACTGGATCCTACAGTTTCCATAATGCATTTCAATAGTATTTTTATTAGTTCCTTCTGCCTTATGGTTTCAGTCTCCAAAGCTCCAGTAATTCTGGTTTTCTGTTAAACTTTTTAAAGTAATTTGAACAATCGGTGGAGAGCGCCTTCATGAGAGGTTGTATTTCTGTAGTTAGTTCCTTCCTTATTTCTATAAATCCTTATAACCCCTTTTAGACAAATGGACAGAGATCTAAAATAATCTTTTTATCAATTATTTAAATGTGTCATCACTATCTGCATCACATTTTGTTTAAAAGCTTCAAAGTTGTGGCTACTCTGCAGATGACCGACTTGGTTAATTACATAACACACCACTTTGCAGGTGTAAAAATCACTGCAGTGCACTGAAAAATCCCTCTGGAGACTCCAACCAATAGGAAATTGCAGTAAAGAGTTTAATTGTTGAATTGAGAACACCGGGAGGTATAAATTCTTTCAGCAGCACTCTGGAGAGCGTTTTCTTTGTTCCTGACGGTGGGAGAGATAACAATTCCTCCCACCGTTAACTACCTGCCTGCCTGCCGACTGGGTTTTGTTGTGTTTTGTTGTGTTTTGTTGTTGCTAATAGGCCTAATTGGCCATAACCCAGGCACCCAGAGAGGGAGGGAGAGCGAGGTAATGAAACTACCTGCTCTCTATTTCTCTCTCCTTCGCCCTTGTTCTTTACCTCACTTTCTCTTTCTTGTCAAGGAGAGACAATTCCACAGAGGAAGAGAGCGCACATGAAGGAAGGGTGTGAACTCAAACAATCTATGAAGTTTTGTAGCTCTTTGTGCCTACACAGGTACTGTACAGGAGGAGGACTAAAGTGCAGGATAAAGGGGAATGAGCAGGTGAAACAGGAAAGAACAACAGGAAAAACAAATGTGTGTATGTCTGTTTCCCTGAAAGCGAAGAACAAAACCAGATAATGTTTATGGATGATGATCTTTAAAGGCCTGGCGTTTACCGAGCAACACTTTGATACTAAAAAGACCCTTGATTATCTCTGGGTCAGACTATAGAATACATGCTCTTGATGTTTAATTGATGTAGCTGTTCTGTGATGGTTAAATACGTCACACTGGCGTTTTGATCATTCACCAAGCTGTGTGTATGTGTGTGTGTGTAATGCTCTTGCTCATTAGCACATAATTTGACATAATTTTTATAGCCCAGGTACAAAGCTCCAAGTATAAAAGTAATGCAAACCACAACAACTTTGCATTAAATAAGCAGTACAGTATGTATATGAGTTCTGCTCATATACATGAATAACAAAATGCAGTGAAACACTTCTGTGTCCCCATATAGAAATTATGCGTTGCATTAATAGTCCGCTGAGATTAAGGTAGTGAAACTGCGTTGCCAGAGCTCTGAGGGAATACTATGAGAACAGTATGTCAGTGGGCAGCTTGTTTGTATGTGTGTCTGTGTGAGAGAGAGAGTATGTGTGTGTGTGTTTGTGTGTGTGCGTGCACACGTGTGTGTTTGGAGCAATGGGACCTGAAGGAACACCGCAAGCACAATCTGTCGCCCCTCCGCCTGGGCCCTGGGTGACAGATGATGTGCTCCCACTGCTGAGCTATAAAGTGTGTGTGTGTGTGTGTATGCATGTATACATACAGTATGTGCGTGTGTGTTTGGGGTTATGACCGTATGGAGACAGCTTGCCATAATAACAATAGCTTTATTCTAGACATCTTGTCAGAGGTTTCAGATGTTTTAGCCAAAACTGTTTCAAAGACTGTCGTTGTCTTGCTGAGGTGTTTTTAAGCACCGAACCTCCACTGGCGCCATGTGTGCTCAGCCCTGACATCCTAAAGAATATGTATGTTTATTATGAGGCGCTAAGAATGTATACTGTAAAGTGCTGTGAAGATGTGACAACTTAAAAGATACCATGTGGTGTTTTTCAAGTGGGACCACAACATATCCTGCAGATGGTTTCACACTTTTAACTATGAGACTTCAAGTCAGAAAACACAGTAAAATATTAATTAAAATATTTACACTGTTTAACACATTTGTCAGGTAAAGTCTGATCACTAAAATGTAAAAGCACTATTTCCACCACAAAAACTTTTCTCTGAGAAAGAAGGTTTTTGTGGCTTTTGGTTTCACTACTTGTGCTTCTACCAGAGGAACCACGGTCTAAATTTAGTCCCAGGCTCGTTCTAGCCCCCAAAAAAGTCCGTAATCTGGGGTAGGATAAAATACATTTATGTGAGGAAATCTGAAAATCTGAAAATCTTTAACTTGCCCAGTCTAATTTCCCAACTCTAAAGAAAATACAACAAAGAGGGAGAGTAATGAAAAAAAACTAAAAGAGCTTGACAACACTGGCGGGTTTTCTGCTGTGATCTCTTTACTAAACTCCTTTAGTGTCTTCTTGTTTTGGTATTTATACACTGCTGCACTTTGCATCCTGCTCCTTAGGTGTATGTATTACAATTTAAAAACAAATGTTTTGTGAGCTTTAAAGTCACAGTGTTGTTTCTTTTTTTTTAAAAAGGTTTAATATGTGTAGCATGGAGGGCAGCTCTTCTACATTCAAGGGTGGGCACACACAGCTGTCAATCAATGTAAAAGCAATTCTGGTGCTACTGCTCTTTTTGCACAGGTAGTGCATTTCCATTGGGTTTTTTATTATCTACAAAGGTGTACAGAGGTTAATCATCATAAAACTATTTTCCAATTATGTTAGCACAGCCAGAAATGTGCATGTTCTCATGAAAAACAAGAACATCTTCTATGTGACTTCAAAGTTTTAAACTGTAGTGAACACTCAGACACATGGGATGTGACGTGTTTTTTTTAAGTTTTTTAGTAAATAATGAAGTCTGTTATCAAGGTTCTTATATTTGTGCTTTCTCTTGTTTTTCTGTTAGAAAATGTAGAAAAACACAGAGAAACACAAGATGCTATACACTGCACCTGTAATAGAAGGCCTCAGGCTAGAAAGTCCTTTTAATGTACTACATCCCCACCAAACATCCATCTCACATTGTGTTCACTATCTTTCAATTGTGCATGACAGCAATGACCACAGGCCAGTCTTCTTAACATTACTCACCATTGTATTTACAGTGAATCCCAGAGATAAACTCACCCTTTGTTACCAAGCACTTAAGACCTGACATTTGGTATATACACAGTGCAGAGTGGGGGTGGTGTGTGTATGTATGTGTATATGTGTGCATTCGTGCTTGTGTGTGTATTTCGGACAGACGTTTGTCTCTTAAAATCAAACAAAAGAGCGTACATCCTCCATCACAGTTTTATCTGTTTATGCCATCAGCTACTCAGCACCTACAAGCCTGTAAACACACCGCCAACCCACCCACTCACACACACACACACACACACACACACTAGTGCCCAGGTGGGGGCCAATGTCCTACGTCAAACTAACAAGGAAGTGAAGAGCTCATGTCCAATGCACATTACTGCACATACAGAAATTCCCATGGAAACAGGATTTCTACAA
>OMLM01000109.1:153079-168932 GCA_900302695.1 Helostoma temminkii | reverse complement strand
TTTTATCCAATTCTATAATGAGCAGTCATGGAATTCCAGACAAATGTACACACATTTGAATCAATTAAAATCAATTTTCAAAGTTGCCAATAAAACTTTTGTAGGACTAGCAGTCACATTTAGTTAATCTCATGATAAAAGTAAAATAGAAATTTTGAAGTTGTCATTTCAAGTCCTCAAGTTTTAAATGATTTTGTCCACTTAATTTATATTGATGTGCTATTGCAGGAATGCTGCATTACACAATTTTTTGAATCTTTGTTTTCAATATTAAATATCTACTTGTTTGTTGACTCTAGTGAAAGAGGCCTCGCTCATATCGATCCTTGAAATAAGTTATTATTGTTACACATACAAAATATTTAAGTTGGAACTTGTTAAATTACAAAGTGACTTTACTTTAGTAATCCCCTTGGGGAAATTCTTTGTTGACGGGCAACCCCTTTGAGGCACCAGAGTGTCTGCTTATGGTGTCTTGCCCAAGGAAACCTTAACATGTAGCCAGGAGGAACTAGGAATCAACCCCGGGGTTGACAGATGACCGCTCCACCAAATGAGCTACATGCCACACATTTGACAGAAACCAAGTATGAAGTTGCAAAATATGTGTCACTGGACAGAGAAGACCTTGCACCGGAGAATGCACTACGTTGCATCCACCATTTTACTATACTATACTTGCCTCTGGGTTTTTTAGGTATGTCCCGGATGTTGTAACTGACAGTTTCTACTAGTTACGCAACTTTGACAGAAAAATAAAGTTACCGGACACAGCAAAAGTATTATCTGTCTCAAGAAAGTTTTAAGCCTTTGTAGATTCATGAGTGCAAACCATCATGGTAGCAACCTGTTCTCCGAACCGCTACAGCTGACCCAGAAGTTGTACGGGGAAACAGTACACGACAAACTGACCCAGCGCTGGGGCTGATGACCCTGTTAGCAGAGCCCGAGCAGTACCCCAGTTTCTCCCTGCTAACATTAAAGACAACTGGACTTGATGGAAACTGCATCAAACCCAAGGGCTCCATTCTGAGGCCGCCTGTTTGGCCTTGTTTCCTGGACAGAGCAGATGAGCAAAACCCATATGTCAGACAATATAATGCCCTGTGAAGCATAGCACTCCAGTGGTATCAGACAAAGTAAAGAGCACACACACACACACACACAATCTGATTTGAGGACAGGGCTTTCTGGATGGCCTCTCTGGCAGATAAAGAGACGAAAGTGACACAGAGTCTGTTTCAATCAAAGTGTCTGTTTATGTGTATGTGTGTGTGTGTTTGAACATGGACTCTCAATATGTGTTTAAATGCATTAATTTGCATCTGTGTATACTGTAGATGTTTGTCTGTCTGTTTTTATTTTTGATCAGTTCATGTGGACTACTGCATGTGTCTCAGTACATTAGGGACTGAGGCCACTGCTCTCAGCTGGCCTAGCATTGTCACTGGGCTATACTTGCCCTCACTCTCTCTCTCTCTGTCACTCACACAGACATACCCGTGTACTCATGCTATCTCCATCTCTTTGTTCCTCATCCAGATGGCATGTGGGTCTTTCTTCTTCTATTTTGTCCTCATGGTCCCTCAGTACTGAGTCTCTGGGCTGGCAGAGGCCATATGTCCCAACTAGTGAAGTGACCTAACTCACTGTGTAACTGTCACTAACTGTCTGACAGTATGTCAACTTACCTGTGTGTTTCTCTCCTCCTGTCTTTGTTTGTCACTACCTTGAAACCATAAACTTTATATTTTCTGCATAGTTATACATGTTTGCATGTCTTAGAAAAGGGACAGTTTGACCACAGAGAGCTTTCCTTCCATACACAAAAAGCAGAGTTGATGTTTCAACAGTTAAAACTCCATATGTCTGTTTTGTCTCAGATGTCCTTGTCCCTGTCCCCATCTCCCACAGCTTTCATTTCCCAAGCAAATGATCCCACTCTCCATGTCCACCATATGCCATTTTCTGACCATGTACCCTTTTGGCCCTCTCACCTCTCACGCTCAGTGCCCCAGTTTAACCCCCAGCACTGGAGAACAGGGAATACAGCAACACACACAGAACAATTGAGTAGCACAGTGACAGAAGGAGAATGTAGAGTAATAAAAAAAATATACAGTAACTTCTATACTTAAATTGTCATCCTTGGTTCCTATTACACATTTTTACACTGTAGAGTCCTGTTTCTCAAAAAGAGACTTTCCTGACATATTCTGCATTATGTTGGATTGTATTTGTGGAGAGAAAAGTGTCAGCAAAACTTTTGTGGAAGGAAATTTTGTATTACATTTCCCTTCTTCCTCTTCCTCAAATTCCTCTCTTGTAGCTCTTCATTCTCAGTATATATAAAAAGCAGAAGTTCAAATGCAGTTTTCAACTAATTCCACCCCTTTACGGATGTGTACACTGTTTCAAAAAGAAAAAACTGTTGCAAATGTACATTTAAGGCCCCTGCAATAATACCTGCACACATCTTTGTACCCATAATCACAAACTCACACACCATGTTCCCAATGTACACGCCAGATGTATAGATATGATGACCCACCCCCCACTCCACTTCCCCAGTAAGGGCCACATGAGAACACTGATTAGATAGATGCTGACTGTGTAGTCATGGAAACTGACTTGAGCCCTGTGTGTGACCTCAAGAAGGCCACATGAAAGTTGTGTTAAGGGGAGAGACAGAGAAGGAAAGTGCATGTCTTTATTTCCTAGTTGTTTCAATGCCATAGTTGTGAGGACATTTTACCCAATCCTCTCAACTTCAAGCATTGTGAGGGTAAGGCTAGGTATTAGGGTTAAGGTTATAATTAGGTTTATGTTAGGGCTAGGAATTTAGTTGTGAAGATTAGGGTTAGGTTAAAAGCTAGTATCTTCACATATGAGACAGTGACTATGTTTATGTGCGTGTGTGTATCTGTGTGAAAAGTGAAAGCATGGCCAAGACTGACAGTGTCACTCAAGTGAGTTCAATGTGTAATTGTATGTATTTAAATACAGTAAGTTTGTCTGTGTGTGTGCAGTTTGTTGTATGAATAAGGCAGCTGACCTATAAGTATCCAGCTCTGATGCAGCTCTGAGATACCCATAAGATTCAGACAGACAACAAAGAGAAACACAGATTTTGCTGATTTCACACTCAAAAAACAGTTGAGAATAATACTGTGTATACACACACACACACACACAGATAAAACACCACTAGACAGATATTACAGTGCAGAGTGAAAAGATAACATAAGTAAAAACAAGTCTGGAGCAGAAAAGATCAACAGAGAGACTGAACCAAAGTGAAGAGCAGAGCAGAGAACAAACAAGAGGGAAATCAGTGACTACAAGTGGAGATAAAGACTTGGAAAATAGCGAAACAGGAACTCCTAAAGATGACAAAAGGAATGAAGAATTTAAAAAACTAAGAAAAGACAAAGGTAGAGGAGGAGGAGAAGAGATCTAGAGAGGTTTCAACACTCAGACCCATTTATGTTTTATACATTTTATTGCTATTGATTTATTTTTAAATGTATTTTATATATTAATGAAATCGAGAAATTTCATAAGTTTGTGTTTTTAACACTTTTGCAAAGATTTCTTAAAGTGATAAAGTGACACAGCCTGAATACTTTCTGAAACCACTGTAACATAAAAGCAGCTGCACATTAGTAGCTCAACACTGAATGCACTGTAGAAATTGTTCTTTTTTGTAATATGTTTTGTGTGAAGTGTGCAGCGCAGAATGCATGCTTCCTCCTGGGACTGTGATCAACACCAGAACTCATATTTAAGGAAGCTGTACAGAACATTTGTCCTTGTCCTCCAGATTTGGAAATGCTTAATGTTACTGTTTGTTTTGTTGTTATGCTTCCTTTCATTGCTTCATTGATTGCACATGAGAACAAAAGGAGCTGCAACATTTGCCATGTAAAAAAGTTGAGCTCAATTTACCCATTAAAGCATCACTATGTGAAGCAAGTGCTGCACCTTCTTTTTCCCTTTTTTTAAGAGAGTTTCTGTTGATAGCACCTTGCCTCTGGTTATGCTTTCACTCAACTAAAAGAATAGTTTTGGGAAATATATGTATTTGTTTACTTGTCATCCAGTCTGTTGTTTTTTTCTGACCAATAGTACAAAATCGATATAAGAAATATTTGGCACATTTTCTTTAAAATTATCTTTTTTTTTAAATAAAAACTTAATTTATAATATTTTCCTGTCCACTGACTAATGGATTAAACCTAAATGCAGCTCTAGGTAATATAGATACTAAGCATAAATATCTAGTTTAGTGGCTGGAGCAACTTTAAAAGTCTCTAATTGATTGGTTGTATAACCTGTTCAACTGCTTCCCACCTGCACATGCTCGCATTTGTAGATGGAAAAAATGGGATCACTAATACACTTGCATGTGCAAATTTATCCACACACACATACAGTCCAGACACTGAACATGGACACAGCTAATGAAGCTGAGGACAAAGACAGCTCATTGCCTGTGTGGAAAACAAAGTGTGGGTAAACATTCAGATCAGTGGATCTCCTCTTGGCAGGCCTCAGCTGCCTTTCTGCCACGTCCAGCCGCATAACGGCCATCCTCCTCTCCTTGTTCCAACTCAACACGTCCCTATTAAACATCAGCCATTAGATAAGCACACACACAGACACACACATACAGAGTTCCATTTATTACTCTTTAAAAAGGTCACCGTTTTCTCTGGCTAAGCGCCCTGTGCTATTGATAATTTTATGCATAAACAAATGGCAAATTTGTGCCACATAAATATGTATTAGCAATTAATAATGGTGGTGTGTGAGGGGACGCCAGGTGCATGCAGAGTGGGGCTGGCTAGCTGCTGGTGGAGCCTCTGAGTTGGACTGGTGGCTTTATGCCGGGAGCTGGTCTCCCTCTCCTCCAGTGTGTCTGCACAATGGCCACCAGCAGAAACACAAACATTGAGACACACACACGCATGCATGCAGAACACTAAAATACTGCAGTCACACAGTTCAAAAGATACACACAGGAATAAAACTACAACATTTGCATATACACCTACAATGTGTGTGTATTGCACCTTTGTACAGCTTAAATATTAAGTTCAACACATTTGCATGTGAATCCACATGTGCACATGCAAACAGACACTAAGACAAGGCAGGGTTTGTGCACACAGTCAGGCCTGAGGGTGTGATGGTACACCGGGCCTACTGTCCTCTCTCTCTCTCTCCCACCTGGAGAAACAATGTAGCCATTTGTGTTACATTTCACACACCGCTAGTAGAACCAAGCACAGGCTTCATTCATCTTTGATGTAGTGGTCCAGTTTCATTAGGGGAAAATATATAAGGAGGCAATTCATTGAATATGCTACAAATGTTTAATATTGTAAAAACAGGAAAATTCAGAAAAGAAAAAGAAGCTAATGTTTACTTATATTTCGGTGATACTTTGTCATACGGCAAATGAACAAATGAAAATCAAAAGCTGATTGTTCTCTAACTCAAAAATAATTTTTACCGCCTATTAATATAAAATATTAATTCATTTTGATGGGTCGGCACAGCAGCCTTATTTCAAAATAAGCAAGTATGAATTGCTTTTATATGGTGAGGAAATGAGAAACGGGGAGTTTGAAAGGAAATAATTAAGCAGGTTTCATAATGAATAAGTTCTGCTGCACTGAGAAAAGTTTCATGAAGTCCAGGTTTCTGCATTAGCAAAATCTGACTGCTACAACACTTACACAGCAGTCACACAACTAGATGGAAAAAACTAATCCAACAAGAAGGCTGAAATTTCCCTTTATATTCAGTTGCATTTCAACAGGCCTTTTAGTAAGAAAAGAAAAGTATTAAAATTACGACAACTCTGATGAATACATTTGATTTCAGATTTGCTTTTAGGAAAACCAGCAAGGGACATTTAAAAAATATTGTGCATTAGTTGCAGTGGCTGAGTTTGTGTGTCCATCTGTATATGTATGTGTTATGTGTCTGTCTGGCATGGTGAGAGCAGACTGGCTCCCCTGTAGAGCACAATCACTCTGCTTGGCTAAACACAATCACACAACCTCAACACGCCTCACACGGCCCACTGAGAGATGGAGAGACAGAGACAGAAAGAGAGAGAGACTTACATATATATGTATGTGTGTGTGTGTGTGTGTGTGTGTGTGTGTGTGTTGTGTGTGTGTTCTGTACATATGTGTATGTGTGTGTGCCTATGTGTACTTGCAGGACAAAAGGCAGCCCCATCTGTTCCATTGTCACAGGGGTTTTTAATGCGGATCAGATAAACATGACATTTGGGATGAGTGGCCAAGTTCATGTTATAAACCCTGACATCAGACTTCTGTCACTACCGTGAGCTTGTGTGTTTGTGTGTATGTGTCCTCCTGTTCCTATCTATGTGAAAAACCATTTACCTGTGTGTATCCAGGTTATGTAATTTCCAATCTTACAAGTATTTCAATCATCTCTTGTTTGTCCTGGTCTGTGTCAGTTCTGCTGGGGTGTGTGTGTGTGTTGTATAACCCGCTCGCATTCTCAGAGGTGCAGGACAGAGCTGACACACTGGATTTGTAGCGGCTGTGGGAGGATTATCAGCCCATTGGCCTAATCAGAGGAGGTAATCAGACTATTCTCTATCATGACAACAATCAGCCAACAGAGGCACACATCTGCCTATTGAGCTCAGCTCTAATGCCATAATAGTGATGAAACATCTGGTTATTTAGAGCTCAATGCAATCAAGAAGAGAGATTGGGGCAGTTGCAGATGGCAAACCTACAGTCATTATCCGTTTCAGGCAACAGAGAGGCAGACAGTGGGATACACACCACACACAGGTTCACAGGCCACAGTGCTTCAGTACTGTGACGATAAGCTCACAATGAGGAAAACATGTCAGTGGCTCTGAGAAGAACAACTTTGGTTCCCATTAAGAACTTCAAATTGAATAGTCACTACATTTACTACAGGTCTTTTGACATCATCCAATGTTTCACTGAAAAACAGAACACATTTTAATTTGTTAACTTTGTTTAAACAACTAAAAGTGAACTCGTAACCCCTGATACTGAGCAGGAGTTTCACATATCACATTATGATATGGTTGGCTTTTGTCACAGTTATGTTTGTGACTCCACTATGACTATCAGGTGGGCTTCAGGTGATGATCCCAGACATCGTAGACATTAAAGCAAGCCTAATTTGGTAATAAACACTTCCATAACCTGCTTTGTTACACACTTTCCCCTTTTCCTCAATGTGCTAGTGGAAATGCTGCCAGCACGAGCATTAATATAAGAAACAGCAGCTGATAGTAGAGATAATTTGAGTTTTTTGAGAGCGCAGCTGTCTTGCCTTAACTTCTTGTATTGGAACTGATATCTGATCTCACCTGTTCGTTATTCATTTTATACATAGTGCTGTGCTATAATTAACTATTATGTAAGAGTATGGAGTAGAAAAAAAGGGTCTGTCTCCAACTGTCCCTTTTTCCTGGTAAGTAGCACTGATCCAATATTTTTTTAATGTTTTAACATTACCAGAAGTCACTTCACTGGACTAAAAAAGGCCTTGGCTACTATAGAGGTTTCCCTTGGTTTTGTTCCCTTTGCCCAGCCCCCTGAAACCTAAATTGTAACCAACCACCACTGCCACATTCCACACCGTCTGAAGCTGAGAGCACTGGGCCAAATTACCTGAGTAATCACACACGCACACACGTGTCTAGTCTAAGAGAAACTTAAGAGAATTAATGCATGCACTTTTGTGTAAAGCCTCTATGTGCATGTATGGATATGCGTTTCCTGTCTGGCGGTGTGTGCGTGTGGCTGTTGAGGCAGCCAGTTAAATGCTCCAGTGGAATAAAAGAGCCATTGTTCACCAAGGTGGTCCCAGTAGGACCTTCAATCCTACCCCTCTACACACACACACACACATAATGTACATGTTCACACATATAATGTGTATATACACACATACACATACATATATATATATATATATACACACAGGTTGTAGGCTGCCAGACAAACACACATAATACACACTGCCCCTGCCTAATCATAGAGGGTTGTGTTAGAGGGTGGCAGTTGTAGAGAGATAAATATTTGTGTGTGGGCTGTAAACACTGGTCTGTGTAAATCTGACACACACGCACACACACACAGACACACACACAGTCATGGTAGCCTGTGTAATTCAGACATAGCTACTTCCTTCCTGTGGGGCGATGTTTAGTCTCCCCACACCGCAATCTGATTTGGGCATTTGATCTCATCCACTTCCTGTTTAGGAGTGCTCTGACCCCTCCTGGCTCAGATCTGGGATCAGCCTTGATCAGATTCATGTTTACCACATGTAGGAGGGATGATAACTAGTCTGAGATCAGATCTGTCTGCTGAACAGCTGATTCAGCCCAACTTTCTGCGTCATCTGACTAATGGGAGCACACTGTATGAATGAACTGATGCCCTGCAGCAAACAGTTGCATCATTTGAAAGCTTTCTCTTTTTTTGTTGCCAAGAGGTCGTGTACATAAGGAAACATCACTCATTTGGTTTGCCGTAATAATTTCAAGGATGTAGATTCTTGCTCATACTAAGCTATGCCTTGGTGTTTCTCCAAGTATTAATACCACTATAAGATAAAAGCTCATTATAGACCATGGAATAACTTTTTATTACATAAATATGCATAGGTTGCGTGTGTGTGTGCTCTGAATGTGTCGGAAACAGCTCAAATAAAAAGGAACATCACAAATTACAACATTCTCCACAATAAACAGCATTTTGTCAAAAAAGCCTTTTTACTTTTGGTACATTCATACTGTTACCCAAGGGCAAAAAGGCATCTGTGACATTCTATTACATGGCCAAATCAAGCTGAAATTAGTAGGTAATGGCTGCTGTATATTGGTTTTATTAAAAAACCACATTGCTTCTCACTATTATAACATTTGACCAAAGTAGTCAATGATTGTGCCTCATGTTAGGACCAAGTGATGTTCCTTCGTAATGACCTACTGAAAAGGAGTAGTGTTTATCTTTATGCAGTAAAGTGATTTAAAGGCCACAAAGTACTAGTTCATTGTCACATTATGACTGTGCTGATTTACTGCAGGGTGTTGTTAGTATTATGTCACAGTCTATGACCATAATCTTTATGTGATGTGTGTTCAAGTTCTTTCCCTATTACAAAGACATTTAAGCTAATGTGATAACCAAGGATATATTAATGCTATGTAAAAAATATGTTACTCAGAAAGTACTATTCTATTAACTCAAAGATGATTCACAAAATAACACAGAATGCAAGCAAAATGACTAATGTCTAATAAATAACCTGTACCATATCCAGAAATAAACTGTGCTTCCTTGTAGAAAGTATTTTCTGACTGACTCTAAAACTGATATTAATCATAAACATGCATATTATTGGTTATTATGTGAATAGTTTTTCTAGGCAGTATCTATTTTAAATCGACATTATGTAGCATGTGAAAGAAGAAACAACACATCCTTGTTCTTAAAAACAGCTACATTTAAATTGGTACATTCATTTATTCATTGTTATAGGTCAATAACTATATTTCTGCACTTGTTTATCAAAAACATGTTAAATAATCCTAATGTTAAATAAACAAAAGAAAAACAGTAATATAATAATCATCCCTTTCGAATAATATCTCAAGTAAGAACATTTGGTACTGATGCAGCATCAGATGTGACTCAACCAATTAGAACTGTAGACTGAAACTGTCCTTCTCATAATGTAAGATCACTAACACCAACCAAAACATACATGTCTGTATTTCTTTCAGCTGTCTGTCTGATGAAACCCTCCTGTAAACCTCTTGATGTCCAGACCAAACAAAAGCCTTTGTAGTGGCAAAAGCTTGTAACTACTTCAATACAGCTACACAGTAAACGTCTTTCTCACGTCTAACTGAGGTTTTGGTCTCAGGAGAGGATAAAAGAAGCTCACAAGGTTAACACAGTTACTGACTAGATGCTGAATGCACTTTTATGTGAGACATGAGTAGAAGAAAATCTCTAGATTACACTAGATGGTATCTCTATTTTCTTGAGTGAGAAATGTATGAAAGCTATTGTAAAAAACTTCAAACTAATCAGGAGATATACAACCAGTCAAAAGTTTGGACACACCTTCTCCTTCAGTAATCTTTCTTTATTTTTATTATTTTCAACATTGTACATTAATACTTAAGACAACCAAACTATGAAAGACTGTGTATGTAATTATGTAGTAAACAAAAACGTGTTAAACAACACAGAATATGTTTTATATTTTCGAGTCTTGAAAATAGCCAACTTCTGCATTGCATTCTCTGACAGCTTCATGAAATGGTCCAACTCATCCCAAACCATCTCAACTGGATTTGGATTGGATGACTGAGAAGGTCTGATGCAGCACTCTAGAGGTGTGTTTGGGGTTATTGCCTGTTGAAAAACAAAGGACGATGCCACTATGTGCAAACCAGATGGGATGACATGTCGCAGCAAAATGCTGTGGTAGCCATGATGGTTAAGTGTGCCCTTAATATTGACTAAGTCACCAGCAGTGTCACCACCAAAGCCCCTCCACATCATCACACCTCCTCCTCTATGCTTAACAGTGGGAACCACACATTCAATAACTGTCCGTTTACTCTCTCTACGTCTAACAAGGACATGGCAGTAAGAAACAATCATTGACTCTGTACCCACCCTTCCTTTGCAAAAAAGAGCTGATGGTCTAAAGCACATTAAGAAGGAAAGAAATGATCTCTTTACAAGGCAGCCTGTGAATTGAACACCATTCCAGGTGATAATCTTGGGAATCTGATGAGGGAATGCCACAGGTCTGCTAAATGTAGCTACTCTAAAGCAATCTAAAATGTAGTCAAATAAAATATAATACATAGTCTGTGTTTTTTAACACGTTTTTGTTGACTACGCAATTACATATTTGTTATGTAGTCAACAAAAACTTTGACAGAAGTTTGTACTTCTGTCATTATGTCAATGTCTTCAGTATTGCACAATGTTAGAAATGATAGAAAATAAAAAACAAACACTGAAAGAGGAGGCGTATCCAAACTTAAAGTTGATTTATCAAGGGAAGTCGTGTAAGAGTCATGTGGCCCTTTCCTAAAATAAAAGATGTTAAGAATGAGATACTTCTTTCAGAAGAAAGGGGAAGCAAAAAAGAACATGTCACAAAGAAAAGCCTTCAAAATAAGAGGAAGGAATTGAAGACATAGCATGAAAATGTGATTCTGCTATAGTTACATTTCTGAGAAATGACACTGAATGTCACAAACACAAGGACCACGTACACACAAGTGGACATACAACACTTTCTTTAAACACACAAACCCCAAAACATAACTTAACTGTGGAAATAAAGTCTGTTTAGGATATTTCCTTAGTGCAATAAATTGGCAGTTTGAAAATTGATACTTCTACTTCAGGTGTTTTGGTCTAAGAATTGGGTCCCCAAATCAAAACAAAAATTGACAAACCAATAACAATGTCATACAGTTTGTTGGCAAGACTTGATGCTAAATGCTCTAATGTAAATTACAGTACATGCAGCAGAGTGGCATATGGTTAGCTTATCTGCATTCAGTGTAGAATTTCTAGAACACACACAGAGACACACATACAAGCAAACATGTCGAAAAAGAATCGATTTGTTACTAGAGTCAACACTCCTGCTCCACTCTGTATTTGATAAACTAGACAGTTTCAGTGAAGCCGGTCAACAGTGGGAAGCACTTGTTTGTACTTCCTAGACTTGACTGTTTGAATTTTCTGTTGACTACTATAGGCTTACACACTGCAGAGACCAGTGAGAGCTCTCTGGACTAAGATAACATGAACTATGGATTTGTAGAGACTGGGATCCATTGCAGGCTTGCCCTTTTGACCCAATCTCTGAGAGCTATATATTATTTTGTGCAACAAGGTCTACAGTTTCAGCTTTATGGAAAGTTGTAGAGGACAGGAAGAAGAAAAGAGTAGAATAGAAGAGGTTCAGAAGTTCAGAGTTACTATGGCCACGCATAAGCAACCACAGGATCAAATTCACTCCCATTCAACATTTTGCTTCAGTCCCCAGTCCACTATCCAGTTGCTAGGTTCTCATCTTGACTCTGGATCAGAGTCCTATAGCTAATGAGGCACAAACTGATTCCAGAAACAACACAGGTAAAAAAAGAAAAAGCAAAAAAAGCTCTGTATGGTTTTAAAATTTGCCACAATATTTTCTATTGGTTTGATTTCTTAGAAGAAATTAGATCTGTCAATCCTAAAGACCAGAGACATAACTGGGAAGTAAAGATCATCAAGACAGGGAGAAGGCATACTGTGCTGTGTATACTTTGCTCCAACAACCTACCTGTTGCACATTTCCCTTTTGGCAATCACAGGGACACACACTCTTCCACATAGAGCAGTGACAGCAAGAAAGAGAGGAGGAGGCAGGTTGATAAAAAACACTTAAAGCTCTGTCTTGGATTTGACAGGGTGAGTAAAACATGCTGAGCACACACACCCCTCATGTCCACACAAACACACTCACTAATGTCTCTATTCATTCAGACTGTCACAGTCACCCACCCCCCAAGAGATCTCACTTCCTCAGTCAGCCAGCTAAATTACAGATCTTTTTCCTGTGTGTCTCTTTTTCTTCCTCTCCAAGAGATAGACAGCAACAAAGACAGAAGTTGTCGTGTGAAGGCTTGTCAGTGGACATAAACGCACTGAGCACTTTGTTAGGAACACCTGTACAGCTGTTTATTCATGCAATTATCCTACAGTACGACCCAATTATGAGGCAGCAGTGCATAAAATCATGCAGATACATGCCCGGAGATTAGTCTTTACATCAGAGGTCAGAAAGCACAAGAAATTTTATCTTTGACTGTGACTGTTGAGCTTGTTGGAGTCTTTCTGAAACTGTTGATCTTCTAGAATTTTCACAAACTCAATACTGTTCACACAAATTTATATGAAAAACAAAAATGATCCAATGAGGACTAGTACTGTCGATGGAACAGCTGAGATCAGAGACCAAAGACCAGGTTGGTTCTGCTGGCAATCAGACTATAACTCAGGTAACAACTCTTACGACTGTGGTTGAGTTTTAGAATGCACATCAAACCTTGAGGCGGATGCGCTACAACAGCAGACAAACACGTCGGGTTCCAATCCTGTCAGCCAAGACTAGAAATCTGAGGCTGGAGTGTGGTACAGGCTCACCAAAAGTAAACAGCTGAAGACTGAAAAAGTGTCTGAAAAATATCAATTTCTGCTAAGACACAAAGATGGTAGGTTCAAAATTTAGCATACACAGCATAAATACGTGGACACAGCCTTCCATCAGGAGTTCGATCTGGTGGTAGTGGAATGGTGTGGAGAATGTTTTCTTGGCACACGCTGGACCAAATACCAATGAATCATCCTTTAAATACCAAGGTCTATCTGAGTATTGAGCAAGCTTATCCGTTTAAGCCCTCAATTTACAGATCTTTGACTGTATATACACTTATTGGTGATAACGGGATGTGGTGAAAAGGGAGCAGCTGGTAAAACTGCAGAAATTATGTGATGCAATCACAGAACCTCAGAAAGTAGCCCTCAAAAGGCTGTTTTAAATATCTTGTGGAAACCACTGAATAAATGGTGATGCTGTTTTGAGAGAAACATGCCCAGAATTTGTATAGTGATGCTTACCAAGTGCTCAGTGAGTGAATGTACCAGATGTGCTCCTTAATGTTTTAATGTAATTAAATGTTCCAAGTGAACCAACCACATTAGTGAGAGAAATTTCATTTGCGAGTAGCGTGGGTCAGTGTCCTGTTGTGCCCTATCAAGGCAGACAAGGACTGTCTTATAGTTCTCCTGGCTCACACCAAGACAGCTCATCTGCTCTCTCAACGGCTGGATTTGTCACTGTGGACGATCAGACCAGAACCCAGTTTACTGTCTGAAAACTAATAAGCTGAAACAACAACAGCTTTCTTTGCTAAATATAATAAAGTTATTTATTAGTTTCATTGGGGTGACAACATTTTGGAAGCAAAGTAAACTTTTTTTGGCATTTTTATGTCTTCACGCCATCACCTACGAGATTACTCACTAACCTGTATGAGCTGAAGATAAAGTTAGAGGAAATGTCTAAAGCCAAAGTTATATTGACCCATCTTCTGTGAGCCATGAATCGGTACTGAACTGAGTGAGCTGGTAATGAATTCTGCGCCAGTCTTTCTGGTAGATACTGTGTTGAATAAATGAAAACACCGGCACACTATGAAAAAACACAATGACAAGGTTCACAAAAGTCTGTGGAAGTCATTCTATGGGGACCATGAATGTGGAACATTTCATGTCAATCCAACCAATAGTTGTTGGACCAAAGTAATGGGCTGATCAGTAGGTAGATAAACATATATACTGATCCCTACTACCATGCTGCCAGTGTGGCTGGAAGATTTTTTGCCTGACCTAATCTACAGAATAACAGCAAGCAATCAATTCAATTTCTGCTTATCAATCATAGGAAAAACAATTATAATGACATTATGCTTTTCTAACTTATAATTAACAAACGCTACAGCTATACAGTAGTTTATAATGGAAGAAAAATGAACCACCATTGTCTCATGTGTGATATGAATAAAGCAATACATACAAAGTGAATAAGGTTAAACCCAATTTGACTAAAGCCAAACATAATTGAGATAAATAAAAGCGAGTTAAGTGCAACTGTTGTGGACATTCAGGCCCAGGCTGGGAATCAAAGCTGACACACAACTTCAGATTCATTGACACATCAGTGTAGTTAGGATCAAATGCACTAAATTGATTAAAACGTAAACAATTGTCGACAGTTTAATGGGACCATTCTTTGTAAATGAAAGAGCCCACTTTTGTAGACAGTTTTAATGAAATATAATTTTAAAAAGCTCCTAAAATGTACTGTATTTTTCTCTGCTACACAAACATATAGAGTACAACCATAAGTATACCACATCCAGAATTGGAACAAGAGTTTTAATTTTATCACAGCATGGTACAGTACTATTTAAAGGAGAATAATACCACAAGAGGATTATTCTCAGTATTAAAGATAACAGGAAATAGGCTGGGGGATGGTGGACAACATTTGATCTCACAAACATCAAGCTAATCCCAGGTGTAACACATGTTGTTCAAACCGTGTGTCTATGCATGCGTGAGTTTATGCCTTTGTGTTTTAATACCTGCTCTACTTTAAGTGTTTGTTGTGAGCGTGCAAATGCAGATACATTCCTGTAGGCCAAAACAGTGGCTGTGCCCCCTGGCCTCTTCCTTACATTGATGTCAGTTTTGCTACCGTTTATCAGTGACTGACATATCCAGTTCATGAAAGAGCTTACATTTTCTGTATAACATCCAGGATCACACAGAAAAGTCCTGTGCTGTGCACAAGACATTGGATGCTATGCAGCAAATCCTTAACATTTTGCACATCCACAAAAAAATGCAAGAATTATTTCTCCACTCTGACATACACCATCTTGGACCATAGACATGCAATGCTCCTATTTAGTTTGGCTGGCAGTTGAGAGGGACTTAAAACGAAATGCTCAAGACAGCAAAAGGACAGAGATTTGAGCAGGTTCTGACTGAAACCCTTAAAAGTAAGAAAAAGTACAACTTGTGTTTATTTCACTTTATGAGGCAGCCTATTATGTTCCAATGAGACACAGTCTGTGTGCTTAGTAAAAGAGACACTGCCCCCACAGTCAGCTTATAAACTAAAAAAAAAAAAAAAGATTAATAGTTACATCATAGAA
>OMLM01000109.1:110191-153059 GCA_900302695.1 Helostoma temminkii | reverse complement strand
TTTTTTATATAAATAATTTATTTGCCCATTAGAAATTAATGATTGACTATAACCTAAATTAATAATAGGAAATATTTAGCATGCTTGCTGGTGTTGTATCATGCCTATTTCCTTCAGGAAACCAGAGTTCTACACATAGCACATTGCTTCTAATCATGTGAGTGGCACTGCTTCAATGTGCTGTAAACAAAGCACTAATTTCCATGGTGTACTTTTTGTGTCACATGGTGCTTTCTGCTCACTCTACCCATGGACCACCCCTGGCCAAGACCCCATGGACTATTTCACTAACAGAGAACTTGTCCAACATAGACATTCCCCTGTTGTGTGATGCATATGTGAATCAGCAACTCCGGACAATGTCTGGACTTTGTTCTCTAGTTCATATATAAAAACTCTTAGGGCAGAGGCAACAGTCCAACACACACTGTTCAAAAGTTTGAGGGTCACTTAGAAATTTCCTCATTTTTTTACAGGCACATTAATGTTTGGTATTATATAATATATTTTGATTAAATAGGTAATATAATTCATTTTCATGACTCAATGAACAAGTTGAACAAGAACTATCATTTGAGCTCTAAAATGTTTGTTTTTGCTTTTAATTAGTACCTGGTCATTAAAAGCATATTGTAAAGGAGTTAGTTAGTTTGTTTTTTCTATTGCTATACACCTTGGCTGTATGAAAGTCAATGACTTGCTATCCGTTTTGGACTCCCACACATATAGCATCTGTTCTTCTTTTAAACACACGACAGTTAAATATTTAATCTATTCACCTGTCTCCACCGATCCTCAGCTCCGCTGGAGGAGCGAGAGAAGGCAAGCTGACAGTTAATACAAATATTACACCACCCACCCTCTCAGATTAGCCTTGGCAGCTAACCTTAGAAGGGTTCTACAAGAACATCAACCTCCGCAGGAACACCTTGACCAGCAACAGCCATCGCCGCCACAGCAGTGCTTAAACTAGCTAGCAGTATTAGCATAAGCCTCTCCGGAAAAACACCAATCTCAGAACAGACACCCAAACCAGCAATAGCCACTCCACTCAAGGCCACACTTAGCATTAGCAGTAGCATTAGCCTCTCTGGAGAAACACTGGCCTCAGAATGGACACAGGGACCAGGAATAGCCGATCAGCAGTAGCATTAGCTGCATGGCAGCCTTCAGTGGAGCGGACCGCACCAGCCCGAGTACCCTTGTAGAAACATAAAGATTGGAACGATAAATTAACAAAATATTGTATCAAACGAAGCCCAGAATAAAATATAAACCCTAAATGAAGCATAATGTGGGCACTTTAAAGGAAGCAGCAGCAAAGCTCTTAATTAAACTGTCAGTTCAAAATTCTTTAAACTATTCAAAAATAAGTTAAAATTACAATCATACATACTTACATTGAGATCAATCTGTCTAATCTAATCTAATCTATCTATGCCTCTATCACTCTCTCTCTCTCACACACACACACACACACACACACACACACACACACACATTTACACTCAAATTCTCTGGAGCACACTTAACATGAATGGCCTCTGTCTTCATCAGCTCACCCCTGAAATTTTACACACAAATGCACAAACAAAGAGACACAAATAAGACTTATCATCATTATTGTCTGTCTGGGCAGAAGTAATCAAATCAAGGATCTCTCTCTGTTATAATTCCAGCTCTGTCTCTCTGTTTCTCTCCTTGTTTTGTCTCTTTCTCTTCTCTCTTTCTGTCTCTCTCTCTCTAATGAGTGTAGTTGTTTGGTGCTCATTCCAAATGCTTCCCCACTTTAATGAGTGTCGGACAACTTTGGTTCCTCCTGGTGAGTGTTGTCCATGTGCAGTCATGTCCATGCTAATACGTCTTAATTCTTTGTATCCAGGAAGAACTATAATCCCATTTGATAATTTAAACAACTCAAACAACTGAATAAAAATATCTCTCCTTAAGTCATTCAAAACAACTCAATGAGACAGCCAAGTTTACTAGTACTAATATTAAAATTATGTTTACTTGCTAACTAGTCAGCAGCAGTGATGGCGCTGCAGCCTCTTGGCCGATCCATCATGTGGATCAAATTAGCTTATTTTGCTAATTGTACATTAACACAGTACTTAAAATGAGTTGCATTAATAATTTTATCATGTACATATTCTGTACAGTCGCTATATCAGACGACCATTTGCACCTCCCAGCATGGCAACAGAATGTGAGGCGGGGTCTGTGGATTGTGTATCAGATTGTGTCTTTAATATCCCTATTTACCTGTATTGTGTCTTATTGTTTTGCTGTTTTACTGTTTCACTCATCTGCAAAAATGCATTAGATTAAAATATTCTTATTCTTGTATTACTTATTTCAATAATAACGTTACGTTTTTGTTTTACTGTGGACAGGGTTGCAAACATGGTCATCAGCAGGGACAGTTCTGGGAGGATCGTAATTAGTTAGTACTAGAAAATTACTACATGGTAGGTCCCGAACTGCTGCACAGCTGAAATTCCATATATTACAAACAGAAAGAGAGAAAAAAACTATAGCTGTTGGTTTTTGCTCAGCTCCCAAACTGAGTCTTATGAAACCTTCTTTGTACTATATTCAATTAAATATAGCTTGTAATTTGTTTGCAAATGATAAGACTGTTTCTTATTCATTTTACATAATGTCCCAACTTTTCTTAAACAGAAAGGATGTACAGTAGGCACTAGTGTTATTTCAGTTCCACAGCTAGAGATGTAATGATGTTTTAAATTTATGTCGTCATCTGTAACATTCTTGGGCCCAACCTTCTAAAATGCGCTGGACTTGGTGGTTGTGTCTTTTTTCTGTAATTTTAAATCAAGTAACTTTTTATTTTTGGCTGTAGGGTGAACAAAACCACCACACCAAACAATGAATTGAGATATTCAATTTTCTAGGATTCTAGAATATATGTGGCTGAAAACAGCCTTTTTTTAAACTACTACTACAAACAAATATCTTAATCATTATGTGTCTCGGTGATGATTTTCTTTTCTTCCTGCTTTTTGTTTCCTGAATTAACAATAAAATATATTCAGTATTCAGACCACCAGTAAAATATGGAACAGTGATGTGAGATTGTTTACCTTAAAAATTATAATTTTACCATGTCTGCTGTTTCGAAAAGTGGTGGTTAGTACCCGAGACCACCTTTGTCAGCTCAAAAAGCAACATATTACAAACAGACAAGGATAAAAGGACAAAGAAGAAGCCTGCACTGTAATGTTACAATAAATTCACAAAATGACATGTGAACACCATTCAGGTAAACACAAGGTGGTGAGATGTTTGGACAGACCAACTGCACACTCCTCCCTCCAGCCTGCACAGAATTTGCAGCACTACCTAATCATCGTCATTACAGCAGTTTGAAAAACTGTTTCCAAACAGGCAATCAAAGTCTGTCTCGACAATTAGCAGAGGGAAAGACATCTTTGTGAGCAAACGGCTCCTTTCCCTCCTCCCATTGCCACCAATCTGAGAACACAAAATCAGATCCGTCTCCTCAGAGAACGCAAAAAACTTGCACATGTTTTTGTATGCGTGAGTCTTAGTATTTGTGTGTGTGCGTGCGTGCAACAGTTGCTGCCGAGACAGCTTGACTGAAACAAACTGACAAAAAACATTTGAAGCAGAAAAAAGGAAAGACAGAAAAAAAGCGCGCACACACAACAACCTGTCAAAAGCGAAATGCCTCTAATTTTTCTGTCATCTGCCAGCCGTTTAACAAGACGAGAGCACTCTGCCCCCACACTCCTCCTTCAAGCCACAAGAGACAGAAATGGAGGGAGGAAGAAGAGGGGAGATGGAGAGCAAAAAGAGGAGGGTGGGAAAGAGACAGATGAAGCATCAGATATGTCTTTTTCCTATCTGAAATCATTCGACTCACTTAACCTTTCCTTTCTCTCCAGGTTGTGATCTTTCTCTTGTTCTCTTTATCGCCCCCTCTTCCCCACCTCAGACAGTGGAAGAACAAAGTGTGTATTTGTAAGTGTCAGGGGAGGCAGGGTAATAAGCACTTAGCCATTGGCCCTGTCTCTCTCAGACCAAACCTCCAGCTCTCTGCCTCTAGCTCTCTCTCTAAGGGGGATGGTGTTTATAGTAAAGGTCCTGTTCACTTTAATATGGCACATTACGCTGATGCTGCTGTCAGCTCACATGAGAGCGCAGGCGGCATGTGCGCATCTATTTTTGTGTATACAGACTTGTACATTAATTTGTGTGCCTGCATGTGTACATATACAGCTAATGTGTGTATGTATGTATATGTGTATTAACTGTCAGCTCGCCTTCTCTTGCTCCTCCAGCGGAGCTGAGGATCGGTGGAGACAGGCGAATAGATGAAATATTTAACTGTCGTGTGTTTAAAAGAACAACAGATGCTTTGTTCTGCTAATTAGCACTTAGCACAGAGAGCAGCTACAGCACAGTTGTGTGTGCGGATAGGATTGTTATCCAAACTCAGCTGGGGTTTTAAGCAGCCCCACTTGACTTGCCAAATCCAATCCTGTTCACTCACCACCAAACCTGGAGTTACAAGCAGGGATTGAACATTACAAATGGAAGTAGAGACAGAGCTCCACCACTACCAGTCAGTGTGTATGAGTCTGTTACCTTTAAGTAAAGCCATGTACGTATAATTAATGTATTTTTCTAGACCTGTGGCAGAAGCTAAATATTGTGATGTTTACTCTGTCAGCTAGTAAATTTAACAGCCTGTTCTACACCTTGGTCCAGAGCAATATATGTTTGTCCCAGTTCAAGTCCTAATTAATTCCCTAACTAGTGTTGTATGGTATGATTCTGATATTTATCTAGTACTCTAGTATTCTGGTGAAGTGTGTGTCTTTGGTGTTGTGCACACAGACAGTGCTCTAGAGACAGGTTGAGAATAGAGGCTGGTCAGTCGAAACCTCAAAGTGTACAAGAATTCAAAGACTTTCTATATATTTTCTGTATAGAGAGTTAATCAGATTCAACCATTACACATAATTAGCATTTGTTTTCAGCTAAAATTAACATAACGAGCGCTGCATGACAATGTAAACATATACTGGTGTAGAGGAGATCGGCTCAAGACATCTTTGCAGATTTCCTCCAAATAATGGTTTCTCCTTTCTTCTCCCTTGACCTTTCATCTGGAGCCACTGACAACATCTTTTGCAACCAGCATTATGTACAACAACAAAATAAAAAGCTTAAGGCAACATTTTATTAAATGATTAGGGGTGCTCTCCATTTATTCCTTAACATCCATTTACGGTAAGCTGTCAAAGACAGGAAATGGCCAAAAAAAGGAATGACTGTTTATAATAAATGTGAGGTTTGGCATAAAATTGTTCTGCTCCTGCATTTACCAGTAATTAAATAATACCAAAAACTTAGTAAATAAAGAGAAGCCCCACTATACACATTAAGGGATGTCACTGCATCAGACTAGTCAGTTGTTGTCTAAACTGTTAGTAAAAGGGACAGAGATGGTAAATCATGAATGAAGTAAGCCGATTCAAGCATGGACTTGTATGAATCAATGCTGTGATCAATGCATGACTCATGGGGTCATAAAATATGAATGATTTGTGTGATACAGTGGTGTGAAAAAAGATTTGCCCCCTGATTTTTGCATGTTTGTCACACTGTTTCAGATCATCAAACAAATTTAAATATTAGTCAAAAATAACACAAGTAAACACAACATGCAGTTTAAAAAAAAAATAAAATCCAAAACTACATGGCTCTGTGTGAAAAAGTAATTTCCCCCTAAACCTAATAACTGGTTGGGCCACTCTTAGCAGCAACAACTGCAATCAAGCGTTTGCGATAACTTGCAATGAGTCTGTTGCAGAGCTGTGGAGGAATTTTGGTCCACTCATCTTTGCAGAATTGTTGTAATTCAGCCACATTAGAGGGTTTTCTAGCATGCACTGCTTTTTTAAGGTCATGCCACAGCATCTCAATAGGATTCAGGTCAGGACTTTGACTAGGCAACTCCAAAATCTTCATATTGTTTTTCTTCAGCCATTCATAGGTGGACTTGCTGGTGTGTTTTGGATCATTGCCCTCCTGCAGAACCCAAGTTTGCTTCAGCTTGAGGTCACAAACAGATGGCCTTGGTAGACGGCAGAATTCATGGTTCCATTTATCACAGCAAGTCTTCCAGGTCCTGAAGCAGCAAAATAGCCCCAGACCATCACACTACCACCACCATATTTTACTGCTGGTATGATGTTCTTTTTCTGAAATGCGGTGTTACTTTTCCAAAAACCTCCCAAACAGTTCAACTTTTGTCTCGTCAGTCCACAGAGTATTTTCCCCAAATTCTTGGGGATCATCAAGATGCTTTCTGGCAAAACTGAGACAAGCCTTTATGTTCTTTTTGTTCAGTAGCAGTTTTGGTCTCCGAACTCTGAACCATTTTTACCCAGTCTCTTTCTTATGGTGGAGCCATGAACACTGACCTTAACTGAGGCAAGTGAGGCCTGCAGTTCTTTGGATGTTGTTGTGGGGTCTTTTGCGACTTCTAGCATGAGTCGTCGCTGTGCTCTTGGGTTAATTTTGGTCGGCCTGCCACTCCTGGGAAGGTTCTTCACTGTTCTGTTTTTGCCATTTGTGGATAATGGCTCTCACTGTGGTTCGCTAAAGTCCCAAAGCTTTAGAAATGGCTTTATAAACTTTTCCAGACTAATAGATCTCAATTACTTTCTTTCTCATTAGGTTCTGAATTTCTTTGGATCTCTACATGGTGTCTAGCTTTTGAGGATCTTTTGGTCTACTTCACTTTGTCAGGCAGGTCCTATTTAAGAGATTTATTGATTGCGAACAGGTGTGGCAGTTATCAGGCCTGGGTGTGGCTAGAGAAATTGAACTCAGGTGTGTTTTAACAGGGGGGGGAAAACACTTTTTACACAGGGCCATGTAGTTTTGGATTTTGTTTTCCCTTAATAATAAAAACCTTTATTTAAACTTCATGTTGTGTTTACTTGTGATATCTTTGACTAATATTTACATTTGTTTGATGATATGAAACATTAAAGTGTGACAAACATGCAAAAAACTAATAAATCAGGAAGGGGGCAAACACTTTTTCACACCACTGTAACTGCTGAACCATAGTCCACAAATGATTTGTTGTGAAAAAGCATGATCATTTCAAAATACAAAACTTAGATGAAGGTATACAGGAGAAATAATAATAACACTCCCTGTGATCACTGTACAACTACAACAGAAGTGCTATTTAGCAAGGTCTTTAATCTGTACTGCTCTGGTGTATCTGCTCACAACACCCAAGTAAAATACCCTTTTTTAATCAACCAACTCATAGTGTGAAGCATGGCATCACTGTATATGTGTCCTTGCAAATGGGCATCAAAAGAAATGTATTTATAAAATGACCCCAGTTCTTTATGCTTCATTTAAAAGTATCAGAAGCACCAGTCTTTGCACAAATTCAGCACTGTGGAAAAAAAAGTCTTACTAAAAGCTACAAGAAAATCCAGGATCTCTTAACGGATTGTAGGTGAGGCAACATGACAATAATGCGGTCAGCCTAAAATGATGACATAAAGAAGAAATGCAAGGGGAAAAAATAAACTCAAAACAAGTAAAATATGTAGGAGGGATTTTCTCTCTAGTCCTCTGGAATGTAGTTGTGATACAGTACATGTAGCTGTGGAAAGACCAGCATAGTTCAGCTCAGCCCAGTCCGGTTGTTTTCTCCTTAAATAGGGCAGAATAGCTGATGGTGGTATAACACCGAAGTCAGGCGCACACAGCAACATATAAATTAACACAGAGATAACATGGGCTGGTCCGAGAAAACACAAGGCTACGAGTGTCTGCTCCAATTCTATCACACAAAACTAAAAGAGAAGAAGCAAACAAGGGCAATGTCATACTGTACACAATATGGGTCATTATTACAAACACAGATTTCCTTTTGTAACGCTGACAGGAGAGGGAGGAGGGGCTTTGTGTGTGTGTGTGTGTGTGTGTGTGCGTGTGTGTGTGTGTGTGTGTGTGTGTTTGTTGTAGTGCCGTGCCCCCTCCTGTCCCTCTTCTGGCCAGAGATGCTTGTCTCCTCTCCTCTCCTCTCCTCTGACACTTAATCAATGCACTGGAAGTAGCCTTTCACACACAATCTAATTATATGGAAATGAAGGGAAACCAGGGGGCTCTATGCTAAGTGCGCTAACACACACACAGACACTAGTAGGAAAGTGAATACTTACTGTGACAGAGAAAGACATAGGGCTGTAAGAAAGCAAGGAGAGAGAAGGTTGCAAGCATACGGAGAATACCTCAAGACCTATTCATATGGACAAAAAGGCTGTAACTGTACTAGCTGAGGAGATTGAGCAGCTACCTTCCTCTTGCTCTCTCTCACACTTACACACACACACACAGCTCAAATATAAGCCTAAATACAGTATCATCTATAGTCTTTTGAGTCCCTATTGTACTTTGTTTCTGTCCATTTAGGACACATTTATATTTTGATAAATGGAGTTGTAATATTGTGCATGTGTTTGTGTATTTTTACCATCCCCATCATTTGTTAATCAGAGCCCAGGTCAGTGTGTAGGCTTTGCACCTGTGTTCATATAGTCTTTGTTTTTTTGCCAGAAGCTCTCTCTCTCTCTCCTCGCTGTATACTGCATATACTGTACATGTCTGTTGTTTTGTTTTGTTTTTTTGTTTTTGTTTTTTTGGTCTGTGTGTCCTGAGAATTGTTGGCTTGTTGGTGACAGTGGCTGCAGGGAGTAAACATGTGACCCAATCAGCTCACTACTGCTCAGCTTACTATGGCTCCTAATTGACATGTGTGTCTGTGTGTGTGCACTCCATGTGTGTCTCAGCTGAAATAGGTTCAACTGACAGCTGTCAGGTTGCTTGGCTCAATCATGATCTTCTCTGTGTTGCTTTCTTTCACATATCCTGACATGCGCATACACTCACACTCTGACACAGAAACTGCCCAGTAATGTAGAGACCTTTTGGAAAAACATTTACATACATGCTTAAGTTATAATAAACAAACCCAGTTTCCAAAAATGTTGGGAAATGGATTACAGTAAAATCTTGCTCAGACCTTTATTTATGTGTCTAAAGTACACTGTCCAATGTAGCTGGTGGACTATGTGGCCGTTTTCTCTGGATACAAGACTTAAGCTGCCAGTCATGGTCACTATTGTCACTCTATTTCGATTCTCCTATTAATGATGTGCTACACATTTCCAATTAGAGACAGATGAGTACTGTAGGCAGGCCAGTCAAACGCACGCACTCTGTGTCTACAAAGTCACACATGTAGAATGAGGCCTGACAGTGTTCTGCTGACATATCCACTGACTTCCCAGGAAACACTGTTGCCTTGATTGCAGTATATGTTTCTCTAAAATTACAATATACACCTCTAAATTGATGGTATCTTCACACACATATGCAAGTCACTCTTGACACTAATGCACCCCCATACCATACCTAAGTTAAGAGAACTGCAGTGTTTTGTGTTGTAGCAGTATCATCAAGTAAAACATTGTTGCAGAGAGGACATTGAGAATTAATGTACTGAAAGCAACATCTAAACTGCACCACAGTTTTTTTTTATTGGTTGTCACTGCAAAAAGTGCAGATTAGCACAACAAAACTTGTAACATATATACTATATTGCCTAAGGTTTTGGGACACCCCATCGAAATCATTGAAGACATGGATGAGCAGGTTTGGTGTGGAGAAACTTGACTGGCCTGCACAGAGTCCTGACCTCCACAGACAGAACACCTTTGGGATGAATTAGAGTGAAGACTGTAAACCAGGCCTTCTCGTCCAACATCAGGGCCTGAACTCACAAAAGTGCTTCAAGAAGAATCCCCATAAACACACTCCTAAACCTTGCAGAAAGTCTTCCCAGAAGTGATGAAGCTGCTATAGCTGCAAAAGGCCAACTCCATATTAAACCCTACAAATGAAGAATTCTACATACTGTACTTTCAACACAACTCAAATTTCTGTTCAACTAGTTTTAGAGGTATCAGCCACTTTCTGTAATTCTTTCAGCATTGACAGTGCATTTTTTTCAGGAAATGCTTCAAACGTGTAATTGGCTTTGTGAGTTGACTATATGCTGAATCCAAAAACAGACTCTGCAAGCTTGAAAAGAACATACAGTGTGCTTGACAAAATTTTCATTTTCACCAATAAGGAAGCATCAGTAACTACCAAAAATTGTCTGGCATTGTGACATGACTTCTCTCCAACATTACAGTATGTATCCTCTTGCGATGACTCCCAAAGCCAACAATGAGAAGAGGGAGCTGTGACAGTGCAGTATGAGTAGGCATTCAAAACTGAGCAGTCACAGTTTTATGGATGATTCCCTAGACAAATGCCTGGGCAATATCCTAGCTTTAATGGTTGCACAAGTCTGATTCATTATGAATACTTACCAGGCAGGGGAGATACCGTTATTAAGAAGGTGGTTCACCCAGGGTGAGGTTTGGCAATTGCACTCCGATTGTGCTAACCCATGCGAATTCCCCAAATGTGGGAATCTCGACTGCATAAATTCTGGAAATGAGGGACTGCGTCCGCGTTTTCCCCTGATTTGTTTCTTTGTTTGTTTTTTTGGGGGGGTGACAGTGGCACAACCGGTAGGGCAGTTGTTTACAAACCCCAACGTTGTGGGTTTAATTCCTGGTCACATGTCAATGTGTCCTTGGACTAGAGACACTGTACCCTTAGCGCCTCAAAGGGGCCGCCTATCAACAAAGAATTTCCCCAAGGGGATTAATAAAATATCAATTATTATTATTAATTAACCCTGACCCTGCTTTACCTTTACCTCCACACACACACAAAAAAACGCTAATGCATGAGCATCACTAGTAGATCATAATAACACAGGATAAGGGTTGCTTGGTATGGATATCCAATGTCATTAGAAAAACCAAGCGGCAATTTGAAAAGTGAATGCAGCCGAAGAGGAAGAGAGAGGACACCAGTTCACGTCCTGCAGTGAGCCATGCTGTGCAGTGTCATTAAAACAACACAGATCAGAGACGCAAACGACAAAAGAGAAGAAAGGATCGACACAGGAAGAATTAAGCAGATGTGGGCAACAAAAAGGAAGGGTCATGATAACAATACAACAAAAGACCAAAAGACTTTAAGAGAAAACAAGCCATAGATGGAGACAAAGTGATAAAGTGTGTGTCTGTTTGTGTGCATTCATTATAAAAGTGTTCTGATTGTCTTGGCGTCCTATCAGGTGGCATCAAACCCGTGTGCGATCTGGAGGGGGAACTACAAAGTGGATCCTGGGGCCTGCAGAAAGAAGCCTTTTTGATCGTGCTAATTAAAAGCCATTTTGTTTAAAACAAACAGACACAAGTCTAATTGGCTCTTTTCCATAAGAAAGGGAAGGATGTTGAAAGTGGAAGAACGCATGGAGGAGGGAGGAAGTGCTTGTGTGTCTGTGTGTGAGGTGGTGGATCAGAAGGAAGTTGTGCCTAGCCTGGAACATACACCGCTTCATGTACAAAGAAGCACACAGATATATTACTTATTGTGTTTTCAAATTGGTGTGACCCACAACTAGGGATACTGTCTTAACAATCTGAAAATACACTACTGTAAAACACCTGTGCAAATACACAAGGAGATAACAGGTGATAAACAAGAAAAAACACACATTCCCACAGGCATAAAAATTCAAAGAACACTGTTATTATGCTGCACATATGGCAGTGTTAAACAACCCCCAACTGGGCCATTATTCTCACTTTCTATTAGAGACAACGTCATGTCAAGGTTTTCCATCTTTTTTTTCCCAAATACACATCTCTGGCTGTTAATAGTTTTTCCTTTGTAAATTTTTCTAATGTAGGAGACAAAAACCAGTTTGAGCTCTCACAGAATTAAATAATCTGAATCCTGTCTGGAAACTGCAGACTTAAATGCTAGTTCAAACTACTATAATGAGAGGTGACTACAAAAATGTTAATACATTAAATAGCTATTGCTGAAAAATGATGACCATGAAAAAGCATCAAAAATTGGGTTTCATTTCACAAGAGGTTTAAGGATTATAACTTTAAAGAGTTTTGTTCTTGCACTAACCACTAAGTAATTAGTGTAATTACACTCAGCACTCAGCAAGACATCCCTGACGCCCAGCTGGTCGCTTAAGGACTAACACTGAGCAAAAAAAGGCAACTTCAGACCAGAAAATGGAATGGAAATGGAAAAGGGCTTTGGAAAAGTAGCTAGTAACTAGCTGTTCCACTATCGTGCAGAATCCTCACAGCCTCAACACTAAGGTGGACCTTGGCAAAATGTAAGCATTAACATCTTATTTATGTTGCGCTCCAGTGGCACAATAGGCTAACGATGGTACTTATATGACAGTACACTGTAGAGCAATGTCAAAGGTGTGCGTTCAAGCGTCACCTGGAGGAGTCTTTTGGGGGCAGCATGTAGCACAATTGGAAAAGCAGTCATCTATGACCCTATTAGTGGTTTGACTCCAGGCTCCACCTGGCCACATGTCAAGGTGTCCTTGGACAAGACACTGAGACCCCACAGTAGATCCATCATCTACTGCAGCCGTCCAAACAACAATTTACCCAAGAAGATCAATAATGTCATAATCATCATCACACCCATGATGAGGAAATTGTGCTGGCAAAACTCTGTCCTACTCTGGGAACATTCAACCAAGACAATTGATGTACAAAATATAGATAAATCAGAACTTTCTAATTTCTTATCAATATCAAAGTGCAACAAACCATTCAGAAGCATTTGTGTTAAAACACACACACCATGTGTGTGTTCATCAACACACTTACCCACACACCTGGGGCTGAACAGGGAACAGATTGTCTCCTTCTATCTCTTAGTCATCACATCACGGCCCGCAGCTCCTCCAGCTCAGTTCACACTGTCCTGCTAATACCGACTGATGTTAACTGAGCCAATCTGGATTAGGCTGAGTGGAGGAGTCCAGTCTAGACTGGACTGGGGTTAATCAGACCAGCAAACAAATATAATCCAGTCTAACTAGTACAGGTATGTTTTTATAGCTGGTATTTCAACGACACTACAATCGTTAAGGCACAATTGGGAAGACTGGGAAGAAAGAGTTGAAAGCTAAGTATGCAAATGGCACCCAAATGCTATTTCAGCCATGTTTGGGATTTCCCTCTATCAAAGTACACAGGAAACAAGCACATTTGCACACACACATATACACACTAAAAACTCCACACCCAGAAATTAATGTATTATGCAACATCTAGTACACCAACATTTTCCTTTCCAGCTTTTCATTCATATATACTAACATCAAGCATGCTGTGCTACTACTTGCAGTAGTCAGACACACTTGCTCCAGAGATGCCGTTATGTAGACGCACTAAAAATGGACCACTTTACACACAAAGAAACAAACATGCATAATCTTTTGCTCAGTCACAAGTCCCCCAAAAACTCACAATCTTTCACAGCTGTGTTTACAACTATGGGCTGCGTGAATGGCAGATGACACAGGGGCCAATTTTAACAACATACACAATACATTACATTAGAGCTGCGCTTCCACATCTTGCCGCGACACAAACATTCACTTATCTATATGATAATAGGAGAGTGCAGAGCTCAACATGACAACAACAGAAACACAGCACAATGCCAAGGGCGCCAGCAGACAGAGTGATCCGAGATGTAATCTGCTCTGAGGAGAACAAGGAGAAAGAGAATGAATGAGGGAGATACACGTCTTTTATATGCAACACAATTTGGAGCTGGATGGTTTGACAATGAAGCTGTCAACTACAGAGCACAGACAACAGCCCATTGTTAGGGAAGATATGTTTAGAGGAGACATTGATGCTGAAAAGAGGATGAAATACAGAAAACACTGTGATACAAAAAAGTATTGATAGCAGTTACAATCACAGCTGGTGTGTGGAAGTGAAGTATGATTATAGACTTGACACAGTTCAGATGAATAACAGAGTTTCTGCTGAATGTTTAATATGTGTTTAAACAGACAAGGTCTTCTTTAGGTAAAGTAAAAAGTGGGAAATAAAATAGAAGTCACTAGATGTTTCTATTGCATGGGTTTCTGTGTGTGCAAGCTTGAATACGTATGTATGACTAGCCTGAAATTTTCAAAAACAAGACCATGTGTGAGAATTAACAGTGGACATGTTTAGATTGGCTTAACATACAGAGGGAGAGGAAAACATCTAGTCTGTGAAAAACGCACGTACAAACACCCGTCAAAGTTACAGCATCATGAAAATACGGTTTTGTTTAATCCTCATATAAAATGAAAGCACAAAATGTTTGTTGCCATGTAGAGTGTCATCCATTCATTTACCCATCCTTCATCCTAACAATTTTTACGAGTCAAAAGTATAGAGTTGCAGTTAGTTAATTAATCAACAGTAATTATCTGTTAACTTTTCGACTCAACCAGAAACAATCTCATGGAAGACCTCCCTAAACCCAACAGCATGAATTCATTTTCCAAATGAAACATGAGAACATCCAGAACTGACTTAAAAAGGCCCGATGATAGTTGATCCAAATAGACCCAGTTAGTGGACAGTGAAAAGGGGGAACTATATAAAAATATAATGTGCGCCAACAATAAAATATTTTATAGCCAACTGGGCGATACATAAAAAAAGACAAGCAACTTCACATGTGTTAATCAACTTCCAAGTTGTTTACTCAAGTTATTTACAACAAATCATTTTTGTTTGTTTGTTTATTTGTTTTGAGGTCATGACTATGTCTGGTCAAATTCACAATTGTATATTTTCTAACTGATCTGGTTGACAAAAATAACAGAACATGTCAGTTAATGCACAGTGGAGAAGTGGAGAGAAGGGACCAACTTTATTGCTTTACCTGGCAACACTAGCAAGACATGTTAATGGATGTAATCACAGTTTTATGAACGTAACAAACTTGGCTGGAGTTGTGCACCGTCGCCATTTCATCCGACTTTTTATTCCCGTGTTGGCGAAAAGAGTTGTACTCACAGATCTGATGTTCCTGACCCAAGGTTAATGGCTGTCAAATATCATGTTTGGACATTCTTCACTGTCAGCTGTCAGACACCTCGTGTCTGTCAGGTTATGCCATTATAAGGCTGATATTCGCATTGTGGCATTAAACAAAGTTTACTTTGTGAAAAAAATAAGAAAGCTTTTGGCCTGCCTATGTCTGGACAACAAGACACAATCAGAAGAAGAAGTACAGGAGAAATCACAAAGGCATTACACTTTCTCTTGGCTCATATGATCTATTATTAATCCAATTTTGGATGGACCCTCAAATTTTAGGGGGAAGAAAAAAATATCACATCGAGCAAATTAATGAGGTAAACGTAATGATCTGAGATGATCAAAGGATATCAGTGTTGGGCAAAGTATAGCCACCAATTAGTAAAACAAGCACAGGAAAGGGACTAAAATATGCACCACCGCGCTTGATGAAAAGACGGGGTCAGAGAGAATGGACTAATTTTACAAATGAAACGACATACACCAAGATAGGCTCAAATGTGTGTATGTTCCAAGAAGAAGGGGGTGTGTATACGGGTCATGTTTAGATTCCCCCTGAGTCTTTGAGCAGAGAGAGTTAGAGAGGTCCCATAAGAGCAGCAGGAGATGAGCTGGCTTTACTTTGGTAACAATAATAAGGTATTTCTCTCTGTCTGTCTCACTCTCTCTCTCTCTCATTCTTTCTCTCTCTCTCTCTGTCTCTTTTTTTTACCCTGCTTTGGCACAATGAGCATTGCCGTACTCGTTTGATCCATGAAAGAAGCTCATTATGTTTTTTTGAAGAGTTTGATGCACAAAGAAAAAAAAAAAAGTTTGGAAATAAGCAGCCTCTGTCGAACTTGGACTTTGGTTCATTAGAAACGCCTCAAGGGATGCACATTTTTTTGGTTCACATTCCTAATCTTTTGAGTTTTTTTGGGGGGATCTTTTTATTTTGTTTTGTTGTTTTTTAAGGGGTGTGAGCCACTTGACCCACTGACTTAATATTTTGTTCCAAGGTGTTGTTGATCTCTCTATGTCACCCAAAAGATGACAAAGACACTGGCTGAACAAACACTGAGGTGATCTACAAACAGATCTGCACACGAGCAGCCACCAGTGTCTCTCCCACCTCAATCAAAGTTTGTGACTATCACAGTAATATGGGCTGTAATGTATAAAAACAGTGTCCGTCAGTCTTTCGGCTTATCCCACGAGGGACTGTCACAGCAGATCATCGATTTTTAGTCTACTTTTCTACTAAGTATCTACAGACTTGAACCCTGGAAAACCAGAGCATATGAAAGATTATAATCTAATAAAAAACACTCACATTAAAACATCCATATGGTTGACCTCTACCTTTAAAATGTTTTATCAAAAGATCAATAACTCTTAGTGTAAAATTACAGCCAGGATATGTCTATAAATAGTTAGTCACAGTAAGTAAACAATTTATTCATTCATATTCATTCACTAAGAGGTTTTATTCATAGAACAATAAAAAATTAATTACATTTTTCATTTCCTTATAAGTATATGATATAAAGTCTTACATGTCTTCTTACAGACTACAATGTCAAAAGTATTTATTAATTTTTAACTTCAACTGTTGGCTGAAAGTGTTAATACACACTTAGACAAGCTTTTATAGTTACGTAGTGCTGTCAAGTGTTATGGACAATGTATTAAATGCTCATCTACTGCTTAGGATTAAAAAATAGGGGACTTACTGTCACTGTTCCAATAATCCTAATAGGATGAGTTCAGATGTGTTCACTGTAACTCTTTGTTTCTTTCTAGTACACAGACAAGAGTGTTGCTAAAAGACAATTCAACAAAGCCAAACCCATCAACAATTGTTCAGACACAAGTTGCAAAGTTTCAAAGGATAGATTCTAGCATATTATGTTACTGATTATACCGCATACTACAAAAATCTCAGCATATGTTAAGTAGTTTCTGATCATAATCCTCCTGCTTATCAATAATCTCTTTTTGTTATTAAGTGATCAAAATCACTGGGAAACCTTCACTCACTCACTCACACAAAGACACACACACAATGAGAGATATAAGAGCCTCATCCTCTCCTTTTCTTCTTTCTCAATCCAGTCCAGTATATTTTTAACCTTTAATATCCACTACATGTAGTTTATCTGTCTCAATCTCTATTACTACGGTGATTTACCATCTTTTCAAGACAAATATTGCAACAGCTCACTTACTAAGAGCCTCCACAGGGAAAGAAAGCATGCAGCGCATCTCTCAATTTAATAACAATGCATCATTTTGCATTTACAAAACAGATGAGACAAGGCAGGAAGTGGGGGAGAGAAGATGAAAAGGAGGGGGTAACACTTCTTTCTGATGAATTTTAATCCTGACCTCGAAAAAAAGACAACGTGAAGGAGGGGGTTGGTATTCTGATTTCATTCTAATGTCTTATTCTTACTTTGTGTGTTCTCCTAAGCCTTTGCATGTCTGTATGTCAGAGAAAGACAATGTTAGGACAAGCCACTTAAGCCCATTAGTCTAATAATTCATACATCTTGGCAGCGCACGCCTCAGTCTCATCCAAAGTCTGCTAGACAAAGAAAAATATAGATAGATTAGATAGAGAACAACATGAGGATACAGACTAAAAAAGTAATTAAACACACAGTCATAATGTACAAAGTGTGCATGGACTTAAGCTTAATGTAAGCACCTAAGTACTTACATTGAGTAGGTACTTAAGCTTTTATGATTTACAGTTTACAGTCCTGGCAAGACTTGTATATTATTTGCTTGCATCAATCATGAGTACAAACAAAATTTGTCAATCTTTGTTTCTATGACATGCACAAACACGCACATGATGACACATGGTATCAAAGGTGTGACAGACATTTCTACAGATGGTTTTATATTATTCCACTGATTGGACCAGGAAAGACAAAGAAGGAGAAGAATACTAGTTATCAAACATTCATGTAAACAAAGAAGGTTTTAAGATATTGAGAAAGTCAACTTCACTAATGTTTTATGAGGAAAGAGATACACTTACTGTTAGATTTCAGTCACACAAACACACATGGCACATTTGTTAGAAACTGTCTGTTGACAAACTGAACAGCTTCACACATTTCCAAGATTGGTCAAGAATTGCTATAAAAGGACTACCACTTTGGAAGTGATTACCTAGGTGTGTGGAGGGACAGGAACTTCTCTCACAAGCGCTTGTTCTTTATTCCTCACATGACTATGCATATCACTTTTATCACACATGGGTGTATATCCATATTACCTTTTGTATGATATAAACCAAAACACAAAGAAGGTGCTGGGTTTCAGACACACTAAGCACCTAGTGCAGACTGTTTGTAAAGTGCATGGCCATTCAGAACAGATTTAAACACAATTGTTGTACAAACTACTTTCACTTAAGCATAACACTAACAGTGGGGTTGACCTGCATAGACGCCTGAGAACTGCAAATCACTGAAAATGATTGCAATAAATTACAACTTTTCTGTACTAGCAGCTTTCAGTATGAAGAAATGATCAAACTGATGTTCAGGGCAATTAAATATTACACAGAGCATCTGACGAAAGTCATAGAATAAAAACTTAAAAGGTATAATCAAGCAATTCTGTATGGCAGCTTTGTTGCTGCAGGACCTTTTACAAGCTTATCATATATATTACAAATCACTATAGGCTGAGGCTAGACACATTACACTGTGTGTGTTAATGTAAAAAAAAACCTTAAGTATACAATATCATTACAACATGGTTGTATAGAAAGCCCCTCATCAATAACATTAAGAGCTCTAACTCTACCCTCTCAGGCCTTCATAAAATCCTACATTTATCCTACATCACAGAGCGATGCAAACCCACTCCTCTGTTGTAAATATAAAGTTATTATGTTATATTTCGTTATAACATGAGTAAAACAAACATACTTTGATAGAGAGAGAACACAGGTATATGCTGCCACAAGCTTCCACATATCGGGGCATTTGTTTACTGCTTCCTTTCTTATGGAAGCTCAACACCCGTTAAAGCACAGCTTTCTCACCTGAGCCCTCCCCTGTACACTTGTGTGTAGTCATGTGTGACAAAGCGAGACGGAGAGCACCTCATCAGTCACATTGAGAAAATAGCATTCAGAGACTGACACGAGTCTCTCTCTGTCTCACTCTTACTTGATTCTAACAATGTGTCCCGCTCTGTGGGCCCCAGGACACACACTCTAATGCACACTCACATGCAGGCACTTGCGTAACTACCAAACCCTAAATGTGTGTGTATTTCTGTGTACAGTACATGTTTGCCTTTTCATCACTGTCTAAAACACAGCAGAAATCAATCCCTTATGTTACAGCCTGGTAACAATATCCACAAGTGCCTAGCTCAGCCAACCGTAAGAATAAATGGGGGGATTGATACATACTGATACAATCTGACTGTAAATAGCCGATTTACATTCACTTCACTCTCAGTGCAAAGACAATATGACTCAGCAAGGATGCACTTGGCTCTTCAAAGCGAGACAGTAAAGTAAGCATGGAGGGTGTAGCAATGAATGCAAAATGTCAGAAATCTTGATAAAGTTACGTGATCTTTTCCATCTGTCACGCATAAGTTAAGTTCTCTCTAATGGAGAAAAAGGACACATTCTCTTTAGTCTTTTACCACTTACCACAGAAGGCTTCTCAGATCCCTTTCAATTCATCAAATGTGAACTCTTAATGAACAAAGCACGCAGGTCATGGAGGCTCTTATGGTCACAGTCACACAGGACGCACACACACAGCTCAAACTATACAAGCAGGCAATGTAAGTGCCAGGAGTTTGATACACACTGTATGCGTGAACTGAGCTACTGGTTTATTATGAGGTCATATCCTATAACGTGACATTTTTAGGAAGGAGACAGCATGAGAGAGAGAAAAAAAGAAAAGAAAGCACATAACCTTTGCTCCAATGCATATCTATGAAGTTTAAAAAGACATATCTGTCTACACTATATCATCACATTTAAGAATGTGGAGTGATCTTTTTTGAAAATGTTATTTATTTTAGCTTGAAATGTCCATCAACACCATGATTCATTTTTAATTCAGATTAAAAACAGACAAGTATAATATTTTGTTACATAAAAGTAACAGTTGCAGTGATGTAACAATAAAAACTTAATTCAAGGCCTGTCAAAGAACATGACGGAAAAACCAAGCGTTCGTCAACTTTCACGACATAAATGGACGGAAACGTGTTGCTTTGTGGAAGATGAGAAATCGATCTTCAAAAAAATATCTGTGGTTGTAATGTGCAGTGCACAATTCTCCTGGAGATATTTAATACCAGTAATTTGTTATTTAAGTTGCATGGCTGTGGAAAATTTTAATTCAAGGAATGATACTGCTGCTTCCAACAATTTCCAAATATGAAAGTGCTGTAATATGTAGAAATTTACAGTAACTTTAACACTACTTAGTTGTGTAAAACCTGTAAAATCACTAATAGTCTTTTCTTATAAACTCTATGGATACCAAATATGCAGTTAAAACTACACAGGGATACTGTTGTATCAACAAACACAGACACTCTTAAGCTGCTACATGAATATTAAAGTATTATTCATCTCATATCTCACAGAGAACTATCTTTCTACTACCTCTCTACCTCCCTCTCTGTTTTCTTTACTCATCTACCATTTATCTCCTGCTTTCCGAGAAGCAGGGTGATGATTGGCGGAAAAAAGCCTCTCTCACTCCAATCACTAATCTCCAGCAGACTTTAAAACATATGAAGGAGGACCAACAGCAGCTCTCTTGCTGTTCTGTACTGAGTGCTATGCCTTCTTTGCTGCAGAAGCAGCAATAAAAAAAAGCAGCGGAGATGAGCTGTGTGGGGAAAGCGCGACTGTCTGCCCTGCTCTGTGCGCTCTGTGCTTTGTAGAGCCGAGTCACTCTGCCAGTTCACCCTTGTTGCCATCGCTTCCACAACTTGTGTATGGTGGGAGGTATTTCTATCTCTATAACGACTTACCGGATGCTGTGCTGTTGAAGAGAGTGTCTTTCCTGTGACTCAATATCTCGGTCTTTTCCAAGTAAAGGCAGAGGGGTGATCGAGGTCGGGGGAGGCTGCTCCTGCTGGTGATGGTGGCTTGGGTGCTCACATTGATTTGTGTCACTTCTCTGCCTCTCTCTCGCCACTCCACCTCTTTCCCATTCTGTCTTCACTTCACTTCACATTACACACACACACACACACACACACACACACACACAAGGTTTGGGCAATTTACACAAGGCTGAGACATCAACGGTAGGCAACATCAAATTGTTCCCTTCCACAACAGGCAATGCTACTGATCCAAAACAACCACCAGGATCTCCAGACTTTGCAAACTCAAAACAAAACGTAGCAAAGGACTACATTGACATTCATCTAAAAGATTAACTTCATGATGTATTATAATGATGAGAATTCATTTGCATCCCCACAAATATACAATTGCAGGCTACAGTGGTCCAGCAGTGCTGACTGACTGTAAAACACTCAGCCAGCATATTGGTCTGATCTAATTTTGCAAACAAGATTGAAAACATAGTGGGCGAATTGTGCCCTGAAGCAAGATGCAGCTGTAGACTGTCAAGAGGGATAACTTTTAATGTGTCAGTTTCAGGAAGTGTTATGCATGTCAGCTCCACACAATGCTTCATTATCCATTTAACGTTGTTGCTTAAGCAAGCCAAGTTTCTGCTAGCTCCACTGACTGAGCCCTCCCCAGAGTAGCAAACTAGACCACTTTTGTCCCTGTTAACTTCTAGTTACATTACACCTACTAGTAAATGTATTTATACTGCAAATATGTTCATGTGATGGGGGTAGATAGGAAAAGTATCTAAACAACAATCTCACATTTGATGTGTTATATGTTACAGGTAAGATATCCATAGCATGTAGACAACTAATAGACACAGGGCACGTTCTACTAGACCAGGCATTAAGTAACAGACACAATAACAGAGAATCTGGTACTAAAAACAATGTAAGTCTTGGTAAAATAGCTAATTGACTCCCAATAAATGCTAATTATGCTGTCCGCTGCATATGTACAAAGGCAACTGTTTGCTAACATATCCAGCTTTAAGTTGTGTTTACAACTTCTTCTATTGACACCAAATGACCAAAAAACTCGACTCTTGCGACTTGACACAAATTCTATGTAGTTTAACACGAGTCAGCTAGCATAAATACTTTTGCTAAAAGCTGCTTTCATAGTTATGATGCAGCTTGAAACGTTACTGTAGATTAACGCAAAATTATTAATGCTGCTGCTATGTGATAGTTAAATAATTTTTTTTAATTTGCGGTCAAATTCGTGAAAGCAGCGCAGAAATACAGCGGGTATTTCAACTCAGACCCAGCTTGTAGCTTAAGTGACGGTTTGCATATTTTAAAAAAACTTTATCAATAGGGCATCACACACTCACCTATCTGTAGGCATGACTATGGGAATTTAACAGTAGTTAGATTAGTGGTCCTTTTTCGGCTTCTCTCTTCCAGGTGGCGCAATTTTTTTTATTTTTGCGCAAACCACAAAGCCCGCCCCCTTCTTCTCAATTGGTCAGTTACGCTCCCTACTCACTCATTGATTGGCTGACACAACCCTTCACTCAGTGTAAATCGACTAAACCACTTTGAATCTGACGTTTTGTTGATAGAGGAGTCAACTTTAACACTTCACCTCGTTTAGTAAATACAGTAGAGATTCTGTCGATTTTAAATGTCGTACAGTGAGTTGAGTGTTTAAGCACTTGAATGGGAAACATTAAGTGACTTGAACCATATTAAACAGTCTAAACTGAGTCAATTACAAAATACTAATTCAAATGAACAAGTTATTTAAAAAACACCTTTTTCCTGGAAGGAGTTTAAACTATCTCTTAATGCACTGAACTAGACCACATGTTGTTTGTGAACAGATTCATGTGCAGCTGAATGGAGCAAGAAACAAACCTTTGCAAAACATTACAACAGGGATGGGGACCCCATGATAATCTTGAGGGCTGCTGCCCTGCTTGTAATCCAACTATCCCTGCCCTGCCCACAGCTGATTTTCCTAGATCGGGTGTGATCAGAACTGGAAACCCAACATGTAAGATGGTATCTTCCAGCTTCTGGTTGATTGGCTGATTACACACCTGGTCGACATACATGAGTGGGTAGTGAGCGGAGTGTAGGGCAGGAATAGTTGGAAAGCAAGTAGGGCAGCAGCCCCAGAGGAGCGAGAATTCCTCACCCCTGCTTTTTTTGGATTTTACATTGTCAGCTGTCATTTTAGGTAGGGGCACTGGAAGTTCTGACCAAGAGCTCACATTTAGGATTAGACAGTCAGTAGCTTATATGAAATACTTTCATCTGGTAATATTAAATTGGTGCTCTAACTACAGAGGGCTCTTATTTAGCTGATTGATGTGTTGTGTACACTGTGTTTGCTTTACGATGCTCACCATCTAGTGATCATTGTTTACAAGCAATTTATGTAGTAATACATCATTGTTTCACTCAACCAAATGAATGATTCATCCAACGCTTCACTCACTGTCCTAATCTCTCCTCACCCATGTATGTTTATTTGTGTTTAATGTGCATTTTGCTGCCCACTGTACCTTGTAAATGCCACAAAATGCCTGTGCAGAGGAGAAAAAGGGCTCAGGGGCAATCAGCAAAAGTGAGGGGGCAGAGCGGCTGCGCTTCAAAGGTTGTCAAAACTATATTATGTGGTTGATCTCTGTCCAATTCACTTTCACAGTTCAACAGCTACTCTATGTTAAAGCTGGAGAAAACAAAGGCACTCACTGGCGTCACCTCGTTCCAAAGGTAGCTCACACAAGAGGCTTTGTCTTTGTGTGTGTGATGGAGAGGAGGTCAAACGAGGGAACATCTAAATAAGAGTGACCGCATAGGTCAGGTTTGACACACTTTATTATTCATTCACTGTCTGTCCTCAGCTGTACTTAGTTCATCAGCACGCACACACACACACACACACACACACACACACACACACACACACACACACACACACACAGGCATATACACAACCTCCCCAAGGTGCAGCTTTTACTGCGCATATGCGCCTGGACGATGCACAAATGTCAAGAGCAGTAACAGGGATGTCACTCCAAATTCATTCTCCTCTCCTCAGCAACTAGATAGTTCAGGCTTCTCTCTCTCTCTCTCTCTCTCTCTCTCTCTCTCTCTCTCTCTCTCTGTAGCATACTCTCTCTCTGTCTTACCAATCGCTGGGTGATTTTTTTTGTGTGTGTGTCCTAACTTCTGAGTCTTAAGCCTACCTGTCTGATTTTTGTGCCCGGCTCAAAACTGTGCCACCGCAAACTTCAGTTCATTCAACTGAAGTGTATTTAATTTAGCCACTAGTATCAGATTAATATCAGGAGTTATAAAAGAGAATGAGGCTCAAACAGTGTTTAAATGGCAACACAGGAAAAAGCTGGTTTATCTAAGCCTCAAATAGAACATTCAATTTTATGCCCTTATCCCATTGTGCGGTACCCTGGTGAGGTGAGGTAAAGTTGGTGTTTCCCCTTGTTAAACTGAACAAGGTTATTAAATCTGCTACAAATAACAAAAACTAATAAAAGTATGTAATTTTTACACATATAAATAGTTACTACAATTAAACTGTTACAATCATAAGGGGGGTTTAGATTCTACAGTTAAAAACACTATCGGCTGATTCCAGCATTTTTAGACTCAGTGTAGTTAAATGTTGTCACTTATTGTGACATTAATGTGTTTTTTCTGTGGACTTGAACTCATGACCTCTGTTGTTCTAAAATCCTGATTATAGCTGTGTAATATCTAATTATCACTTCATGCTGATGTAATCTGCTTGGAGTTTCCATGTTTGTGTTTGGAAATCTTTCCAAAATCACTGCTCTTTTTTACTTGAAAACTGGGCATCAGAAACGCCCTCATTTGTTTGAAGATGCAGCTAAAAATCATGTTGAGACCTCTGTTTCTCTCTCTCCTTCATATAGTTTTAAGGATGCTGCTGTGTGTGGGAGAGATCGGTAATCAGAAAGCCTTGGCTATAATATCAGCTCCACATTTATTTAAAGCTGTATCTTTTCTTTCTTTTTTTCCCTCTGAGCAGATCACTGACCTCTCAGCCACTTCCATAGATTCTCCTGATGCCATAAAATGCATTTAATCAGGAATAAAATGTTTGGCACAATATCATCCACGCAGAAATAATAGTGGCATAAAGACACAATTCATGATCCTGCCAGTACATTTTCAGTCTAAAAATAGCTTTGCAGCCTGTCTTTTGATATTATCACCACAAGGAACATACAAACATTGAGCACCATGTGTTATTCTTTGACTGCTTTGACTAGGTTGGAGTAGTACCTTCTCAGAATTTGGCAGCATGCACCAGACCCCTGAGGACTAAGCTTAAGAGCCTGGCCAAATGACTACCTGCTGGGGCAACAAGGAAGGGTCCTGTCCCTATGATCCTTGATGATTTTTAATATGAGGCACCAATGATCAAACCACTAAAGCTAGGTGACCTTAATAAACCCAAATCTGCCCCCAATTAGGTAAAAGCTGCAGTGAAAAAACATTAATCTCGTAAAGTTTATTAATTGCTTTTTAAAATTCAGAGTTTTTGGTATGGACTGAAGTTCCACATTGTTTCTTTAAAACAAATGTCAGTGTCTTAAAACAAAAGCAGCGATACCAGTAAAAATCTCTTCACTAATCTTGAAAGAAAATGCTTGAACTCAGGGATCAAGTGAATTTATGTCACTTGATGAAGAAGCCGCAAAGATACTTTTGACTTTCTCTTGTTTCAAGGATAACATCATTACATGATGCCTATTAATTTGCTTGCGAAGCTGATAAAGTTACTCATTATACACTGTATTACAGGAAACCATCATGTCAAGAATGGAAGACATTGACACATGCAGATACAAATAGCATTCATATTATAATTAGTTTAATGAGTACCATTTTGTTATAGAGAAAATAGCAAAAATGTAGTTCTTGTAGGATAGGAAATAGCAATAGGAAATTGCTAGTAGAGATTCCATTTAATATAAATGCCTTCTATGTATAAGCATGTCTGAATTAAATTCAGCATTTCCCAGCATTTCATGAATGTCAAGTGCAGTTCACACAGAAGAAAGATCATTTTGGGAAACGTGAATAATCTTACCTCCTGTCATGTACTGGATCTCCACAGTTGAATCTTGCTCAAAAAGCTCAGGCCTAACCACCCTCTAGTGACTGGAAACCAACATTACAATTACACCTCCGCAATAATCTCCAGCTATTGGGAGGCAGCTCTCCCTTCAGCTTTCATTGCTATGTCTACACATATACCCTCTGCTAGACAAATATATCATGATATATCCATCCGCTGAACGTGCTATTCCAAGCCTGAGAATTGACAGAGAAATGCAGGAAGTCGTTGGAACATAAACAAGGCGCAATGGAGGAAGCAAGGGTCAAGGCAGCGCTTCCTGTTCCGAAACCAACTCTGTGTGCCTGCAACAGACACCAGGCAGCAGGGACACAGTGGAAGTAAACTCCTATTATCATTGTTGTTGTTCTACATATTCCTTTCATTGTAATAAGATTCTACGGTATTGTGCATGTTGTACAGTTATTTTCAAGTACAAGCAAAAACAAGGAACTCTCTGCAAGACTGTTTTTGAGTATGTAAATAAACTTTATTTTGGTGAGACTTTCAGCTTCCTCTTTACATATTCTCTATCAGTTGCTCAATACATTATTGTTTTGATTTCTATAAAAAACGTAAAACCAAGCAGTTACATCACAAGTTGCCAGTGTCTAGTTCCACATTAAATATGGGCTAAATAAAAATATAGATTTAGTTGTGAAATTTTGTGTTGAAATATTTAAATATATATATCACAGTTTTGAAGGTTCTGAAGGAATATTATTATGAACATCAAATGGAATAACAGTGAGAATATGAGGTATGACACAAAAAGTCACAAAGCACAGAAATAACCAAACTTTTGCAAGTGAGGATTTTTTTTTTATCCTCTTATAACCATCATGCTGAAGTCAGTTTTGACTTCCTGTGTTATTTCAGTGTTGGATTTTTATTTATGCAAATAAATGCAACCTAAAACCTGTTCAATGTCATCTGGAGGTTGTGAAACCTCATTGTCAGATGTCCAATGTGGATTAGATTAATTTGCACAGCAGACAAAACAACAGCATCTGGCCAGCATTATTGTAGCATATCATAATGAATTCATAATCTGGTATTATTGAAGCATTTGGTATTATTATCAAACTCAATTACAGTAATAGGAGTATAATGTTTTCATAGGGTTTACAATTTAGAAGGCAGATGGGATGTAACCTATCTTGTTCTCATTCTCACACAGTCAGATTACCTTCAACAGTCTGAAAGTTCACCTCACTCGCATTTTGATTGCAACATGCTACTCTAAATAACATTTTTTCAAAATGCTCTCACTCGGTTTGTCTCTTTCAATCTGCTTTTTCTTTGCAGTCGATCCAACACTACAGCCTACACGCTGCTTTGGACCATAATGGTTGTTATATTCCACTCAAATGTCGTATGTCTTACAAGAGAAGATGCAGCGTATCTTAATTTAAGTGAAGACATATGGTATACATGAAAATTATCTTGAGTGACTAAGTATAGTGTATACAGCACTAGCAACTGTATCTTTACAGTCCATCAGCAGTGGTGATGGGAGAATGTAAAGGCTGTGAGGGATTTGGGAGAAAGGATGTGATTGCATTTATGTCCCATCAAACAGCTTGCTGCATCCAGGGGAATGCCTAATATATGTCTGTATTTGGTCCCCAGCTTACATCTGTCTGCTTATGGATTTATAACTTCAAAACTATTTTGAAAAAATAGGCGCCTCGCGACAAAGCTAGTGACTAATAACTAAAGCTGACAGGGATGGCAGGCAAACACACACACACACGGATAGACATAACGACAAGGCTCTGCGACAAGGAACAAAGGAGTAGAAATCTGACACATTCTCTCTGACAGTAGGGTAAAACTCACCCAACCCTCAAGCCACGCTCACACACACTCTACACACACATGTACACAGTCTACTTTTTTCTGTCATGGAGTTTTTTTCAACAAACATTCATATTACTTGTCTTGTCCACAAACTAAACCTCTAAAATCTCACAGTATGTGTTTTTTTTTTTAATTTCTTATCACAAATGCTGTATGATGTAACACAGTAATTTAAATCTGGAAAAAGCGACTTATTAATGACTTCTGTTGTTCACAGTTGAGAAATTCTTATCTCACCAAGGGAATGTAAACAATTATTCAGACATGATGGGTGACCATTGCTGAAACTTATTTTAAATAGCTTTATTCATTTTTAAAAGAACAATAGCACTCACACCAAGAGTTTCAAAGGGGACAATGGTCCAAATTTACAATATTACAAACAGTCCCAGTCTTGAAGCTCACAGGTGCTACCAGGTTAAAGACACTGAACTGCTAAATGCCAAGAGTATCACAATTTGTGTCTATTATTTCTATTGGAAATGTGATGGCACTGAAAGCAGGTGAATTGGCTTAGTGAGGCTACACAAATGAAAGCAAGATGAGTGCAGCATTAAACTTCTGACAATGGTAAGTGATGAGTCCTACACTGTGAGTCGATCCAGTTATGTACAATAGGCCTATGCATCTGCAGTATTGTTTGCCTAGTAATAGACTATTTATATCTCTATGTTAGTTAGGTGTATGGCTACGGTTATGAATGGTACAAAGCTAAGCCTGTTATCCTACTCACTGTTCTAAAAAAACTCTGGAATAGGAGCGGCTACCTTCCAGGCCATAACATAGTGCTCAATTTTATAAAGTTTAGAAAACTTCTCACATTTATTTCAGAGCAGTAACCCACTCTTGTTCGTTGTTACAGCTCGATGCCGATCTCAAAATCTAATGAAGAGTCCTTACCTGCGCCAAGTGAATCCAGTAAATCGAATACACATTAGTAAATGGAGCCTGATTGCAGTCCAACTTGTGGTTTCTGTGTTATAATTTCATTTCATTTGTCATGATCGGTCAAAAAACAAACAACAACAAATAAAAGGCAAATATTATACTGGTATACAAGGTAAAAAGGTTTACAGAGATGAGAGAAACCTCAGGGTCAGGCGATAATTCATTACATTGTACTCAGAAAGGGACATCTCTGTGGATTCACACTTAATTCAAACTTAAATTCACACTAAAATATGAGAGTGGAGACAAATAACAAATAGGACAAAAATGAAAGGGAGAGATGAGAGGAAGAATTAGAAGGAAGTGGAAAGGTGAGGAAGATGTGGATGGGTGGTGGTGGCGTAGGCAGATTGTGTTTGAGAGGGATGTTTAATCCACAGAAGCATCCTGATGGCAGCTGCCGTGTACAGATGGGGAAGAAGGGATGCTGAAACACACACGTACACACACACGTACATTGTGTCACAGAGAAAAAAGCACTGTCGAATGTTGGAACCCTTTTCTAATACCCTTGAGGATGCTGCTAAACATAAGGTAAGGGAGCTTGGGTGTGTTCCATTATTTCCCAATCTAGTAAGGCCACTGGAGCTGTGTCATCAACTGATTAATGAACACAATGCTCTTTCTTTATCACGGTCTCTCTCTCAATATGTTATCAAGAGATTTTCTTGAATCCCTGGATTGTGTGAGGAAGCGAACGTTATGTCTGCTTAATTCCTTCTGTGCAGCTACATGTGTGCGTAGCCATATGAACTCACTTCATCATGATCATATTTCTAAAAACTGAGTTTGTTACTTGTGCAGCAGGGAAACGCCAGCTGCTTTCAGTTACTCGGGCTGCAGTTCCTGCTTCTGATGAGATGGTGATTGCACAAAACCTTTTGAGTGCTCCTGCAGAGCTGCACAATAACCAGCAGAACAAGGTAATAATGGTACTGCACAGCTCTAAGCTTATAAAAACATAATTTGGACATTTAGACGTCACGTCCCCTGTCAGACGCTTCACCTAAGCAATGATCTTTCTTTTTGTTAACAATAAATACCTGAAGATCTTTGAACCTTCTTTGTTCTAAAGTTATTTTTATTCCAAAATCCACAAATGCTCAACCAGATGCAATAATACATACAAAACAAGAAGAAATCATTTTAGTTTCACAAGACATTCGGCTTCCCCTTTTTTCATTTTTTTGCTCTCTCTCTTTTGGACCACCAATGTAACATTTAATGCTTCTGTCAACTGAGCAAAGACATTTTACATCTACCGTCTGTGTATATTTGTAAATTGGAAATGTTTTCAAAACTGCTGCGTAAGTCAGAGGCTCTCAGCGCATGCAATGAGCTTATTAAAAATGTTGGTAGATGTTTTATTAAAAAAAAAACTGTATGGAAAAGAATCAGTCAAACAAGAGTTATGCAGGTTTGATCCTAGACCTTTTTAGCTGATTAAAAAACTGCACAGTTACATCTATTATCAGTCTGACACAGTGTAAAGAGTTTGTGGATGTTGTACTTTTCTTGAATGCAGGAATGTGGAGTGGCTGGAGAAGGTACTTATGAAGCTCTTGTTAGATGTGTGAGTTATTTGAAAACATTTCAGGTCAGTGTTTGAGTGAGTGACTGGGTCGTCTGCGTGAACAGGAGTTTTGTCATTGGGAGTTTGCTCCTGAATTGGAAACGATGTGAACAATTGCAAGATTTTAGAAAAACATCACAAAATAGGATGTGATAACAACTGCTTGCATTTTTGCCTCAATCTTACGTATTCTACCATATTTAACCCTGCTGCTGTGCTTTTTTATGCATCTGGCGCCGGTACCTTATTAATCTATCATCGCTTGTTCCATTTAAAGTTGGAGGATTTATTGTCAGCTGAGACGTGGAGGTGAGGTCACGGCATGTCAGAGTGGCGCTGTCTGCTACAATAACCATTGTTCCTGGGACCAACAGGACGTGTCTGCATGGGACTTCCTGCTGCAGATAGTGTACCTCAGGAGCGCAGAGAGGTGTGTATTTGTACATGGGTTCATGTGTGTGCCAGAGACTTTGTTCCTTTTGTTTGCTGATGTCACCTCTCTTGTTTTGTCTCTGACATAACTCCAGAAGGGTCCCTTCTTCCCAAAACTGGTGCTGCAAAATGATGAGGAAGTAAAAATAAAATAGTCACAGTTGTGAATTTATAGACGTGACCATTGTGAAAGAGGTTTACATGCATTCATGTAAACTTCAAAATAAAAACGAAGTAGGCAGCCGCCAAAATATCACCACCTAAAGTCACTAAAAAGTGCACAGAATGGCATCACTCTGCAGGAAAAACAAATGTGCTTGGATCTAACAAAATGTCCACTTAACTGGTACAATATTCCAGTGTTTGATATGTGCCTACACAACAAAAAGGCCTTCTGCATCTCTTTCTTTCTTAGTGCCCCCCCCTCCGGTAAAATTATAGGCCTGATCAATTTTGATAACGCAAGGGAGCAGCAGTATCCGGTGGAAAAATAACCATCTTGATTATTCCTTCTCATGGAGATTTTTTTTTATTCTGTACTCTCTTTGCTTTTCCAAGGTAATGGTAACAATTTTCTCTTTTCAGTCTCACTCGAGGCCTCTTTCTCTCACTCACTGGTGAAATGTGGACTCAATGTTTTTTTTCTGTCTTTTGCTGCTATGCTTGAAAGCCTTTTGACCTACAAAAGTAAGGTTTTGTTGACAGATTGATGCTTTCACACAGTGACATTAGCTGAATCGCTGGTGTTCAGAGGCCCGCGGTGCCACTCTGGAACAAATGCCCTGGAATTTTCCCAAATAATCCCCCTGTGTGCCTGTCTGTGTGTGGCACAGCGCTGATCTCGGGGGAAAATGGAAAGCATCTATCTGTCTGTTTGTCAGTCTGCCTGGCTACCTTTTACTAATCGCTGTCTTTATTGAAGGGAGGGAGGTGCAGCAACCTTTGATGTGAGCAGCTGAAGACAGATATAGAAGAATATAGGTAGGGGTGGAGAGAGGGCTGGGGCAGGAGACATGGGATTTTGTGATGACAGCTAAGGTATTAACACTTGGTGACACTGGTGAAACATGGCATTACACCCTGACAGCAAGATGAGAGAGAGGCAGAGAGAGAAACAGGGAAAGAGAAATGATGGAAGAAGACATTGAAAAACAGTCCATGATAAGAATGATAAGAATAAGATGTTACCCATACATTTATATAAAATTGTTATGCAAGTATGTGCACATGGCTACACTTGTCATGGTGAACATACTATCGCCAACAAATTATGCAAAACAGAAGCAGAGCCCAGCCTCTAAGTGCATCTAGAGAACGTTTACCCTAACAAGCCACAGAGAAGGTGAGGCAGGGTTTTCTTATGTTAATGTAATGAAGTTGTGCATTATATTTTATGCAGTCAAGCATAAAAAAATCTTTAGGCATATTTAAGGGACCATAGCATTGTACAGTGCTTGTCCTAAAATAACGAGATGGAAAATATGGCCACTTCCAAAACTCTGCATCCTGCCCATGTGAAGTATGTCAATTAAGTGTAGCAACTGGGTTTCAGATTAATCTAATAGCCAGTAGCTTTACTGGTGTTGGTTAACAGAGTATTGGAGCAAAGTAACATAACATTGGCCTGTTACTTTTTATGTTTAAGTTAATTTCAAGGAGCACAATTAATTCACTATTGTCCTCTATTATCATTTCAATTCTGAAGATGGCAATTAAAAAGAAAATGCACCAGTTTGGCTGTTAGCTGATGTGGCATTATATTATAGCTCAGTATCTTTTAGTCAGTAGTATATTATTAGACTAAATGAAAGTTAGATGTGCACCCTTTGTGTATTTGATATGAACTTAAAAATAATATTGTAAATATACTTTTGTCCTATCTCTCTTTCCTGGAAAGTGTCCCAGAGGCCAACTGATCTGTACCTCACTAACAACACAATTTAAATACTTTTTCATTTGCTTTTATTTGAGTAGATTTTTGGACAAATAGTTTTACTTGTGAGCAGCAGCACCAAATTTCACCAAAACATTGATTAGTGCAGATTTAACACTTCCTAAAATCAGACCTTTAGTATATTTTACATAGGGCCATGCAGCTGTGTGAAGGGCTTCAACACTTGCAGTAATATTTTTTTCTTGTACTAAACACTTTATTAGGTTTTTTTCACCCTAGCAACTACATTTGTTATTATTTTTATTGGCTTCTCAACCCACATGAAAACCTCATAGCAAGACTTCAGCGAGTTCTGGAAATTTTAGGGAAGTTCCTTGGAGTTGCTTCAAGGGAGGCTGGAAAATGTAAGAAATCACCAACAGAAGCAGAAGCAATTGTGCAATGCCTCAAAGCAGTTATTCAAATTAAAACAACACAGAGACAATTAATTTACAAACAACATCATCGACATGTTGTTGATTCTGTCTTTTTTAACATACTTAGTAATATGGTCTCTACACACACATACAAGGTATTGTCAGGCCTCACTAGTAGTGGGTCACAGCTGAGGGGAGTTCAGAGGGTCCAAGACCTGCACCTCCAACCCCCCTCTGTCCAAACACATACACACACACACACACACACACACACACACACACACACACACACACACACACATACAATGGGTCATTTATGTCCCTTTCTGCACCCCACATTCATACTTGGCAGGCTGGTGACGGCTCTGTTGTTTCAGTGACCTGGAGGAGAAGTTATGTGCTCTTAATTTCTACATCAGGAAACACACCTCTCTTTCTAACCCCCTCCTCTCTGCCTCTCTCTCTCACACACACACACACACATACACTCGTTTCATTTAGAAATGTGTTTTATTTACGGCTGAAGTCAATAAATGAATAGTTTAAATAGCAATGAGAATAAAAGTCCTTATTTCAAGGAGAGACAAACAAAAGCAAGGAGGAGTAACCCAGAAACCTTCAGCTGCCTTCAGGGCAGAGTGTAATATTCATGATGGTTGCAAGACCTCTGCTATGGAGACGCACACATACACACAGATGTATGTATACACTGGTGTGGTAATAGCATATATGCTCAGGACTGAACCATATAAAAGCAGGACAGAGGAGGTGGTGCTGAGAAAGAAATCTTCTAAAATAAAATGTGTAAGTAAGTGTTTGTGTGTGTGTATTTGTGTGTGTGTGTCGGGGGGCGGTGGTAGTGGTACCCGTCGAGTGCTGTGCTATCCCATGGGAACGCCAGCACAGCTGAGAGTAAATGGCAATTACTGTGTTTAAGTGTTTTATCCGCGCTCAGAGGCAACCATACATTGCTGATTCCACAGAACATCATTAAAACACACACACACTCGAAGAGAGGGGCACACACTCACTGTCACGTCATGTCTGGTGGGTTATCCACGCCTGTCACATCGTCATTTACTCAGACGTGATGGAGTGATATAAATACTGGCAGACATCTTTCAATATTGGAGCAAATTCTGATATCTGATTAGCAAATGATGAAAATGGTAATGACACACACACACACACACACACACACTCATTTTTGCAGTTTATTGTTAATCAAGGACATACACCTGTAGTTAAGTGTTGTGATGATTCGTTCAAGAAGTTACTATGGGATTATACACACTGTTACCTGCAAGGCTTCGTTTTTAATCCTCTTTATTAGAAATTCAGTTCACATTCATCGTACAAATAAATCACATTAAATGACAATAAATATCAACAACCCTTTGTCAAATATAGAAAAAGATGGGAAGTGGAGTCAGAGGCTTCGTCTGCATTTTACCCCCTTCAGTAAAATGCATTTGTTTTGGCAACCAGGTCTCAAATTTTCTTATACTATAATACAGAGAAGACATTCCAAATAGTGAAATACTCCTTTAATTTACCTTGTTGTGTTGCTTTGCGTCTATAATTCGTACAGTAAAGCAGCTTGAATTTGAATTTTGAGAGACAGATAGAGACAGACAGTGAGGCTGCATAAACAGAGGGGAGAGAGAAAAGTACCTTCTCTCCACCTTAATGTGAGTTGGCATGTGACAGGGATGTGTCAGACTTATGTGAGTAATGAGAGTGAATGACTGTGGGTGTGTGCGTGTGTGTGTTTTAGAGAGGAAGTGAGCACGAACAGATTCAGAGAACCTCACTCTAGCTGCTGTGGTGGTATGTGCTGTTGCACTACACACAGACAGACACACAGACAGTTGTTCATTGGCCAGTTGGCTGCCATGATTGCTGGGCTGGCACACTGAGGTGGTCAGCATGAAATGGGTGGCACTGCATATGTGTGTGTATGTGAGCAAGAATGTGTGCATGCATGTGTGTGTGTGTGTGTGTGTGTGACTCATTCCCACCTGCAGGGAGACAGAGCAGTGCCAGCCGCCAGGCCTGGAGAACATTACTCACCGTCAGGACCGACATCTCTTTTTGATGCACACATATACACACACGCAGCACGTCACTGAATAATAAGTAGGTGTCCTTCTAACACAAAATGTACCCACCTGTGAATAAAGTGCATGCTTCACCCTCAGGAACTGAGAGGAGAAAAACAAAAAAAAAAGCAAAACCACACAGAGATTTGAATCTCAAATCTGCTTTGTGGTGACAATTTGAGAACAAATCTTTACAATTGGTCAGAAATAAGACCACTACAAGAACAACACTATAAGAAAAAAGATTGGCAGCACTTCATGTTGTGAGTCATAGTGAGTCTAATTTTAAATATGCTTGTTTGCTTTACGGCACAGAATAAGAAGAAGACATTAATGTTTGCACTTGTACAAAGGACGACGATGAGGGGAATAAACTTTGTGTTTTACTGTTTAAAAAAGCAAGGCCTCACACCACATTTGTAATATTTTGTTTATACACTCCCCATTTCACCTCCCCCAAAGCATCACATTGTGTTCTGTTGTGTAATAACTTGCATCCACAGTATTAAATGATTTATTTCCTGACATTACACAGAAATTAGTGCACTGGGTGTAACCTAGTTGAAACCTTAACATGCTAATGTAATAACAGTTTTTATGCAAAAGAAGTAGAACATACAGGATCATACAGAAAAGAGTGAAAGGCTAAAAAACATGTCTATGAAAATTTGCATTCAATGACAAAGACAAACACCAACTGACAGCTACTTTTCAATGGGATAAAATATTGCTCGCAGGTAAAAGTGGTAAAAATTCATACTGAAAAGGCTGATTTTAAAACATGGTTTTAACTTACTTTACTTTGTTGCATTCAATGTCAAAAATGTGACACCCAGAAAAAAGGTAAATAAAATCAGATGCAGTCACAGACTGAGGCGAAAACCAGAGCAGCAAAATGGCTGTTTTTTTCTCTTCTTCAATACAAAATGTGTCTTCAAGTGCCTTGTGACAGCAGAGCCTCTCCATTACAACACTGATGAGAAATAAAACAGCTTTTACCACAAAGCAAATCAGGCTTTGGCGCTGAAGCTGTGTGAGTGACACTGATCTCTCTGTGCATGTGTGTGTATTCCTGATCTTCATCCATCCATCTACCCATCCATCCATCCATTTACTCTAAGCTCTTAAGCAGTGCTGCTGTTAAAATGTCCCCTAAAACTCTAAGCCAAGAGCGATAACATGAGCGGTAGGAGGATAACGTTGATGTAATGTCAAACGCACACAACTGACACCCAGTGTTACTCTAGTGTTAACAAAACCCATCACGGTCTGTCTGTCCGTCTGAAAGTCTAAGCTAATCTGCTCTTAATCATAAGTTCTTATTTACAAAAAATTATTTTTTTTATTAATGCAGCAGAGGGGGAGGGGAGAGAGGGAGAGGGGGATGATGGTGATAGTGGTGATGGTGAGGATGATTTTGTGATTAAATGATGCCATCGTTGTGTTGGTGGATTAGGACGGGCATGGAAATAGATTAGTTCTGCAGTGGTTTTTCATCATGATTGGCAGGCCTCCAAAAACTCACTGCATACAGTCCCTCTCTTCCCCTTTTCTGTTTCTCACTCTGTAAAGCAGAGCTGTGTTAAGGTCTTCGGTCTGTAGGCTGCTAGCACCACCCACTGGTAAACAAAGGCAAAATGTTTCTCTCTCTGGGCCACCGTGACCAGGACTGTGCCATGGACAGGAACATGGTTCAGGAGTAGGTTTTGCAATAGTGTCCATCAGTAGTAGTTTATTCTATAAAAGCTTTTTTAAAAGTTTTCTGTAGATAAGAGCATCAGCTGTAGTATATGGACTCAGGTTGAATGGCAACAGGCAGCAGCAGCAGAAGCCATCAATTCATTAATTATCGAAAAGAAAACAGAATGGATATATAGGGTTTATTGGTGTAATAAATGAGGGAATCATTTCTTGTAACAGAAGACACTCTTTGCAAGGGTCTTGGATCATTAAATGGATGGTTGTATGTGAAACTATAGTGAATCAGACACTTATATCATGGTTTGTATGGTTTTTATTATTCAAGAACGACCATGACTTAATTTAATGGATAGTTAATATTCTCATTCACACTGAGTCAAGAAAAGCTTAGTTGATTTTATTTAATTCCTGTGTGATGTTTGCAGTGAACATTGATAGCACTGTGGCTAACGGGATAGTCTCAAAGTGAGAAAAATCAGTCTTATCTGAGGACTGTTTCAGCACATGCAAAACTCCCACCCACAGACACTCGTGTCTCAGTTGTAAGTTCATCAACACCCCCAAAGCAGGGCAGTGGCCACTGCTCTGCACTGACAAGACAAATCTATTCATATATAATCTTTATGCCTCTTCCTTGGTTCTTTCTGCTTGTTTTTTAGATTAAATCAGTTGACATCTGTATAAAAAGTCCTTGCTAAAAGGTTTTACCACCATCATAACCTAATGTTGTCCACTGGTGTTTTATTGTATCATCTTGCTCACCCACTGACAGTAAACATTTGAAAGTAAAAAGCCGTTAGGATCACAGATGGATGGATGTTAATTCTTTTTCAACCCTCTCTCCTAAAAATTGCATTCCTTTGCAACTAATACAAAATGTAATTACTGTTTTTGTAAGTACATTATCATTATGTTCGGATGCAACACATTTTTTGAATCAATAAATGAAGAGCTACATTTATTAACGGCTTGCAATGAGTTGGTTGGAATGGATGGCGGATCTGTAATACACAGAGTGTGAGACACCAGTCCTGTGTGTGGTTGAGTCTAGACAACAAATGCACTTTAGTTAAGGTTAGAGAAAAGTTGTGGTTTTCCCTTAAAGGATAATAAACATGCCAGACCACAGTCTTTCTGTAACATCAGAACAGAAAACTGCAAAATGAACTAATTGCTGTGTTACTATTTTAGCTGCCCGGCATTGTCTGCCTGTTATGCTGATGCTAAGCTATGGTGCTGCATTGTTATCTTAGCTGCCTGGTCCTGTTTGTCATGCTAATGTGTTACTACCTCAGCCGCTAATTATTTGTTGTACTGTCTGTTTTGTTGCTGTGTACAGTATTCCTGTACTGTTGTTAACTGGTATTATGTTGATTAAGAAATCTGGAGTTCTTAAATTGCTCCAAAAAAAAAAAAATTATATCATATTTGTAGGTCCTGTATTTATCTTATTTAATGCTATAAATGCCTAAACCATCCATGTGCTGGAGCTTATCCCATCCAGCATACAGGAGAGAGGCGGGGTACATCCTGGACAGGTCACCAGTCTATCACAGGGCCACATATAGACAAACAACCATTCACACACACACCTACAGGCAACTTAGAGTCTCCAGTTAACCTAACTGCATGTCTTTGGACTGTGGGAGAAAGCTGGAGTGCCCGGAGAGAACCCACGCAAACACAGAGAACATGCAAACTCCACACAGAAAGACCCTGGCAACGGGAATCGAACCCAGGACCTTCTTGCTGTGAGGTGACAGTGCTACACACTGCACCACCGTGCCGCCCGAGTGCCTAAACCAAACCAAAAAACACATGTAACACACTATTTGTAGTATGGTTTGTTGTGCATGGGTGTGTTGTTGGCTCCTCCATCGCTGCTACACCATGAAAGTCCAGTCACTGGGTGTGCGTCCGTACTGCAAGAGAGCACAGGTCATGAGGAAGGTTACATGATAATCTCTAGTCCTCTTGGCTTCACAGCAAAAAAAAATCATCAAGCACTAAACTTCTCTTGTCTGTTGCTGCTTAATTGCGAGCAAAACACAAATAAAAAAATGAAATCAAATATCCGTAAGCAGATCTGCAAACTCAGCCTCCACCAGAACACAACACAACAGAGAAAAAGAACTATAATAAAAATCAAAACAAAATGTTCCCCAATCCGTGACAGCCGCGGAGACAAATCCAATTATTTGTGTCTCATGTTGCAAATTTGTTCTAATGGTCGAAGTGAGAAAGTAAATAAACGCCTGCGAAGGGGAAACAAAAGAATGTGATTTCTAATTAACTTGAAAGAGGAACAGCAGGGCGACTTAGTAAACCCATCTTTCATCTCCTGCCTCAGACCACTCATTTGTTTGTTGCACAGTGTTGTCTTGAAGAGGGGCGGGAGGAGCAGTGTGTGTGTGGGGGATAACACTGTGCTGCTTCCCTCCAAATGAAATGTCAACAGATTTAACAGTGCTGCGGAAAGAGCGCAGCATTTTCCAGCTTTTTGTCGATTTTATTGTTCATTAAGCTTTGCTACCACATATTCCCCTCCCCTAAATCTTCCTCCTCCTCCTCCTCTCCCACTTGTTCACTTCATTTGCAGCATCTTGGCTTTGAAGATCACAAAAGGCTGAGGCAATTATTGGGTTTGTGCAATTACAGCGAGCATAACAAGAGAATTCAGGAGTTTGCCCCCATCTCCAACTCATGCTCAGCCATTAGGCTGGCAACTGTTCTCTCTCTTCCTCGCTCTCTCTGATGCACTGTTTACAGAGGAAGATGTTATCGCATGTAGATATGCGATCAACACACATAATGCATGTACACAAGGCCTGGATGATTTAGAGAGCAGATATCCTAATAGGCTGCCCCAGACTGGTCAGAAAAACACGGAGAGCACAGAAAGCAAAGAGAAGAAGAGATAAAACAGGAGAAAGGAGGGATTGAAGAGATAGGCCACATCAACTCATCAAAGTGTTTATGTGTGTGAATGTGTATGAGATCAGGGAGAAAATCAAACCCACAGGCTACTATCTGGTCATATTATTGCATAGTGTAGGACTGAGGATCTAAAGGTAACTGAAAATCTTTTCATTTCCAGCAATAAATATCTGTGAGGACAAATAGAGGTCAGTTAGTTTAAAGATTCATAGTCACTAAGTCATTTGTCGTTTTGTTTTTAGTTAAGCATGTTACATAAATCATACACAGCACGTTAAGGTAATTTTTCTGCTCAGACGGTTGTTCACTCTGAGACTAACTTGTATTTAAATCTGCACATTTCTTTGATCCAGTGACATTGACCGCAGCTTCCATGTTGACTGAAAATAATGAATGAGTAAATAGAGTGAATCAACATAGTCACTCACTGTGATAGTTTTCTAATAGAGAAAATACACTCAGTGAACAGCAGAATTAATAAAAAAGAAATACTAAGCTAAAAAAGTAACAGTAAAAGTTGGTTTGTGCTGCACCAATATCTATTTTATTTTAATAGTGATTTCCACCATATGAGGGCTTTTCCCAGTGAGAAAATAAGGACCACATTCAAGCCCATACCCCTACGAATTATAGGCTCATTGCACAGCACAATAACAGAAAGAAGAAAGTCAGCAACACATAACATAATCATTAACACAACACAAGCCTTCAGCATAAACATTATAAATCTATTTAAACCTGCAGTGCTGTGTATGCTGCAGAGGTTGTGTGCTTGTAGTCCATATTACCGAATCATTACTCATTACCTAATAAGATATGTCACTTATTATGTACTTACCGGCAAAGTAATGCATGCAACGGGTGTGCTACAAATAAGAACCAGTGAAGGTTTGTTCAGAAAATTAGTGGTAATTTTATCTCAGTTAGTTACATAATAACTGCAATGCAATTACAGAGACAGAAGATGAGTTAATATTTGGAAGGAATATTTGATTTCATTCATCAGAGAAATATTTATTTATTTATCGTTGTTATTGTTGTTGCTTACTAAAAAAGTGATCACCAACAAGCCTGACACGAGTATAAATATTGAAGACACAGACGTTCAACTTACACTTTATTTTGTAGGAGGCTGTTCTTTCACTTTTCTTCCTTCTGGATTCAAAGGCTTTATTTAAAGTAACCTATTACTACATGAAGTGAGTCCTGAGGGTGACAGGGGTGTAAAGAACGCAGATGTTCAACCTGCTGTTACTGAGCTAACAGAAACATCTGTGGGGTATGGGAGTATGTGGTATGTGTATGTGCCTGTATACTGGCATGTGCATGCAAGCATATATATATGTGTTAGTGCAGACACCAACCTGTATATCTGTGAGTTCCTTCGTTATCCGTGAAGTCAGCTGTGAGTTTTTATCCTGACAGGGGATTTGCAGATTCTAGCTCACAAAAAAAGCTTTAGATTAAAGTTTAGATAATATAATCTGCTCTGTGAATCTACTTACTATATGAACTGTGTAAATGATACAGAGAACATAAAGAACGTTCAGTCTACACATTATGATATTAAAACATGCAGCCACAGGCTTTGACAGCTTTCTAAATATGGTCATGAGATTATAAGCCTCATTAATCAAAGCCCAAACCTCGTATTTGTACTTGTATTAAACAAACCTTCTTCATATGAAGAAACTTAACGAAATAATGGGATAAAAAGAGTTTTTTTTTTACAGCGTAACTGAAATTAGGAAGTACAAGGATAAATACTTTGGTTTGAAGATTTGAGATTTTGGAAAATATGCTTATTTACTAATTTTCGGACACTACTGACACTACTCAGTCAGTTCGATAGACTGCAAAGCAACAGCCAGCAGCTGGTTCCCTTGGTTAGCATAGCGACTGACAACAGGGAAACAGCCTTACTCCAAGTGAAGGTGATTAAATCTGTTTTCCATCTGAAAAAAGATTCAACCCAACTGTTATATACTGCATATTTTAATATGGGTTGTTATTTGTAGTGTTGCTATAGGTTCTTAAATCGTTTGGACAAACCTAGACTAGCACACTACTTAAATGATTGATAATAAAGGAAAATACGCATATTCCTCAGCTTCATTTAATGAAAAATACATAATATAAACTATAAAGTACTGTATATACTTTAGTCAAATTAGATAGTGTTAATGATTGTGTTTGAGAGTACATAACAAAGTGTTTACTGCAGGAAATATAAAATTCAGATAAGACTGGACAAACACAGACAATGAGTAGAAGGATATTTTCTTCCAGAATAATACAAAGGATCAACTATTCATCCATCCATTTTCTGACTCCAAGCTGGAGCCTATCCCAGCTATCATCAGACGGGGTACACCCTGGACAGGTCGCCAGTCCATCGTAGGGCCACATTTAGACAAAGACAACCATTCACACTCACACCTTCGAGCATTTAGTCTCCAATTAACCTGACTGAGGAAGCTGGAGAGAACCCACACAAACACGTCAAACATGCAAACTACTGAAATATCCCTGCTGCACTCCAGTGTGACATTTGTTGTTAATTTTTTTAGATTCAAGGAATATGCCACAACCTTGTAATGATAACCTGCATTTTCATGAAAAAAAAAAAAAAAAAAAAAAAAAAAAA
>OMLM01000109.1:96250-109533 GCA_900302695.1 Helostoma temminkii | reverse complement strand
AGATGTCACATTTGTAAAAGGCTTCATCCACAAGTGTCACAATAATAAGCAGAGATGCACTCCTTTTTAAAAAAAAGTTTTGCTATTATTATTATTATTATTATATGCAAAACAATATAGATCCTATTTAATATTCTGACTGACCCTCATCCTCATTGATCCAGTGCAAGAAGATATTCATGGTCCCTGCCTCAGTGATCTGGTGGTCCTCTCCGTACAGCCACAGCACCTGCTGACACCCATGCTCCCCTGCTTCATGCTGAGCAAACAGAGCACATCCATAATTCCTTTCAAAATAAAAAATAAAAATATGTCACTTACTTTACATAAACAATTACTTTATGTCTGCAATGCTGCTGTAATACCGCAGTTAAATTCTGCTTTTGTAAGGACACAAAAATATTTGTTTTTTGGGGGAAGGAACTGTCTATTGTTCTTACTCATAGGCATCATACAGTATGATGAATGATGAAAATATGTTAAGCTAAACATGTCTGTTGTCATATTAGAACAAAAAAACAAGAAAAATAATCTAATCTAATTAAAATCAGGCAAGTGGTGATTTTTCTGCATTTATCTTTAAGGTTTCAGTATAATATACAGCATATAGCTTGTGCCTACGCACCCTCCCATCTTGCAGTCTCCAGTTCCTCCTTTCCAGGCCCGTGTGTACTTTGGATCAGCCCACAAGGAGACTCCTTCTGCCTCATTGTTGAAGTACGAGCCCGCTTGACACATGATTACGTACAGTACGGCACGAGTAGGTTTCTTTATCCCCAGAGAGGACTGACATGACATGCACACATAGAAAAGTATTTTACATTTAATCCTTAATCAAATAGGAAACTAATGATTGTAGAAACCCATGACACCTCTTACCTCTGTGCTAATAAATGTTGGTCTGATATACAGACTGTCAGAAAGCCAGTCCTGATCAATCTCCACCAAACGTCTGATACATTCCAGCAGTTCGTATTGATCAAAGGCCTGAGGGAGGGAGACACACTGTTTATAACTTTCACCTGTGTTCATTCACTTGTTCCTCTATTAAGCCTTTTTTTTACTATTTACACCCTGTTCTTACAGGTAGACAGGCTCTCCTAGCAGACTTCACCATGCGGTTCATGTTGAGCATCGGTCTAAAGAGGCGTAATCGATTGTCATCCCCACGGTATGCCTTTAACCCTTCAAATAGCTAATTTGTACAGACAAGAAAAACAACATAAAAGGATGTTAGAAATGCTAATTTGTTAAATTCTAAAGAAAAACGAAAGTGCTTTGTAAATATATAACCTAAACATATAACCTTTTGTGTGCATCTCATACTACACTGCAACATAAAACAAGGCAACCTGAGCAAATGCTAGTTTTACAGTATAAATTGTGTTTTATCTAAGGAATTTACAAAGTCAGACTAAAGTTTGACCCCAGTCCATAAAATGTACTTGTATGCCATAGTGCAGTGCTGAGCAGGCTGGGTGGAGTGACAGGTTCCCAAATGGCCTGATGAGTGGAGTCTGCCAGCCCTCAGTCAAAGTCCACTCTATGGTCAGCATGTGGTCAGTGAAGACTGTTCCAAAGGCAAACATGTCCTGTTTGGTCTTTGGACTTGAGGACAACTGGATAACTAGGTCAGCTGCCTGATTAAAAAACGAATAGGAGAGAGAATAGTAGCATTTTAGAAACTACAATCAATAATAAACCAACAATTACAGTTACTCACTGTAACATCGATGAATGTATATCTAGAATCTGATTTTTTTTGCCTTTGCCATAGAGCTCTATTGTTATTTAAATATGGTTAAAAGACATCAGTGAGTGACCTAGCTGTTCTAGATTAGATATTTCTTCCTAAAATAATAATAATAATAATAATAATAATAATAATAATAATAATAATAATAATAATAATAATAATAATAGGATAAATAATAGCTAAACAGGCATCGATTTTTAGTTCACTGTCTTGCAGAAATGTGTTTTACAAAAATGTCATGGCTGTTACATTTGAAAAAATCATGAGGTCAAAACAATCAGCCTGTGACACTTAGGTTGTGAGAGCTGGAGCAGAGATGTCGATTTGAGTCATTTCAGGGAATTTGTTGTCAAAAACAAAACTATAGATTTTATAATTATATAAAATTAAAACCTTCGCTGACACTGTCTTTTTCATCTACAGTATACTAAGATCAAATGTTAGGAACATATTTAAAAGCATCACACTGTCACTGAAGAGGCATCCAGATCATTATATCTCCTGACTTCCTCTATTCAGCTACAGTATCAGCAGCCTGTTTCATATTTATCAAGAACTAGGAGATGAAATACAGAGAAGAGTCCCGTTGTTTTCTAGCTGTTCTGCAAGGCTGCATTACCATATGTCATATGTCTCTTAAAGTGACACTTCCTTCCACTTGGTTACTATATGGACCATCTGGCTGGGATTAGACCAGCCCATTGTCTCCTCCTTCTGGGTGCACAAGGTTTTCTGCAGCATAATCCCAGATTACAGTGTAGGAACATGGCAAGTAACCACAGTACAACACTGTGTGAAAGTGGTCAGAGTAAGGGATTTTTCTACTACATGTGATTTTTTTCTCAGATATTTTTTAGATTTCAATCATATGCTTAGATATATCAGTATATTAGTACTGACTGATTTATTTTTATTTTGCATAGAAAAGCAAGTATTCTCTGCTAGTGTTTCTCAGCGAAAGACAAGAAAATCTGATTTTTTTTTAGAACTAGAGATCAACATAGGAGGCCTGGGTGTCTCTGAATAGACATAGAGCTCTCTGTCCTCAGAATGAGCCATAATCCTTCTTACCTGTCCACATCAGTCCAGGCACAGTCCAGACAGTGTTTGGTCGTAATTAAGTGGCTACAAATGTGAACTTGGATGATCTAAACATCCTCAGCAGAACAGGGTCATATTGCAACACAATATTGCAAGAGAAAGTTCACTCATGTGAAGTCTGTCTAGACACAATAATACAGGCTTCAGAGGAAGGTAAAATAATCAGCTGTATTCAGAGGATCTAAAAGTTGGCACATTTCTCAAAACCAAATCTTGTACTCAAGCTTCTGAGTGTAGGTGTGTGTATCTGCACATGTCCAGCCTAATCTCTGCCTGAGCCTGCCGTCTACTGCTCAGGTGTCCAGTGTCAGAAAACAAGCAAAGCTCCAGCTACTTAGCCTGAGCTGGGAAAGTGGATTGTGCTGAGCAGGCTGGACCGGGAAGAAGAAGATGACAAGAAGAGAGTACAAGAGCTCACATCGTGGCCTTCCCTCCAAAAATTGACATTTTTCTTTTTGAACATAAGTTGAGAACTAAAACATATGCCTTAGAAAAAGCTCACTCTGGTTGAAGTGAAGTGAGCTTTGTTCAAATGTTGGCATTTCTTCATTTTCCATGTGTGCGGAGAGAGAAGAAGCAAACTGTTGAATGACTGTGTGACTCTTGAGGCCTTTCAGTGCTGCTCTGGGCAACATGAGGAGAAAACACAGTGATGGAATAACGTCTATGTGAAGCAACAGGAGGGATTTTTAAGTGTCAGGAGGCCAAGGAATCATCAAGATGCTGCAGTTGAAACATCTACTGAGGGTAGGTGCTCCTAAATCATAATTTGGACGAAGGATAAATTTAATTTTCAGTACCTTAAAGCTTGGAATACTGTTGTCACCCATTGTGATAGACAGTTAGCTGCAACAACAATAAAAATACACTTTAAATGTGCACATTTACTTGGGTTTTGCTATGTTTTAAATTCACCATATCTAGTGCAGTGGTCAATATAACAGCTATGCAGTACTGGTTAACTGGATCAGTGTGTTGTTGTGACCCAGTATAGGTGCTCACATATTACTGCTGGGTCACTGGATTGACACAACCTCTTGGGTGATTGTCTACTCATAAGTAAATACAACTTGTTATTGTGTCACTGCTATAATGACCAAATGCTTTGTCATTTTAATCAAGTGATTTTTAAGAGGGTTATGATAAAATTACAGCTCTTATGTCAGCTTGAATTGATGGCTCTGTCTCATGGAAATTACATTGTATTGTTTATCAGGTATGTCTTTAAATGCAGGTGTAAAGTAATTGAATGAACGAATCAATAAATGATTGAATGAAATATGAATTAATAAATAAATACAGTTTCTGATTTAGTTCCCTTTACGTTCATTATTGATCTTCACACACTACATATGATTTTTAAGAAGAGCTTTAAATGTACATAAGGTGGTTCATAATAAAATTATCTTTAATCTGGTTTATTAACTACCAGCGTTCAAATTATACTTTTTTATTCCCAATTAACATTCAGACCAATAAGTTAAAAGTCAATATTGTAGGATAATTACCTTCAGAGCAGGAGAGACGTCTGACTCAAAGGTGGCTGTGGGGAAGTGAAGCTTCTCATTCTTCTCTCTAAACCTCTTACTGATTGCTCAGGTTCAAACCAGCCCAGTCAGTGTTGCAATGACACAAAACAACCAGATTAGAAGGTCAAATACACAATTTCACTGTCATTGTCTAAAAGGCAATTTATGTCTTTCCTTTTTAAACAAAAATGGTATTTATGTTTTATGTATATTGTCTTATTTAATAGACTTTATCACTGCTATATTAAACTTTATTTGAGAATGAGATGGACAGTAAACTATTGGTAGTTCAGATAGTAAAACGCTGTTTAAAGGGGTAAAAAAAAACTAATTCTTCGTTTTCATTTTGTGCTTTTAAAAGTTCCACCTCTGTGGTTCCACCATGATGTTGTGTAGCGGCTTGTTAAGCAGGGTGCTGTGCCCACTTCTAGCCGCAGGGAGGAGGTGCTGCTTCATGTTCACACTCGTGCACACCCACTGTGGTTTTCACTGTGTCTCGAGCGCTGAGCTTCAAATCACCTGTGCGCGTGCGGTCGGTTTGCGGTCGGACAGTTAGCCAAACATTTCGTCGCGGAGATTTGCTCATACAAAGCTGTTTAAGGTAATAAAAATACATAACTTTCCATGAGACAACTGGTAATATAAAGAGTAACAGAGACCGTGGTGCTTTTAGACTTGTTGGTTAGGTGCATATAATTGTATGGAGATACATTTGTTCTCTGCTCCTGTCGTGTCTGCCGTAGCTTACATCTTCTAAATTGTTTTAATGTAAAATGGTTATTTTGTGAATGTGTTATTTGCAGCATGCTGTAATTAAGTTAATTACAATTTTAGTTTGTTATTTCAACTGTGTGAAGTTGTATTGGAGTAAATGAGATATTTGCCTAAATAAACGCGCTTGTGTTGCAAATGTGAAAACAGACTCTTAAACTAATGAGCTTGTTTGCACACCTGGAGCCGAGCTTTAGCTGGTGCTTTGGATTTGCGCGTATTTGCCATAAAACTTTTATACATAGAAGATAGCATTTAAAGGTGAACTCTTGGATATTGGGTTTACAGTGTCTCTTTCTGAGTTGTACTGCTGAGGAAGATTATAAATGTGATACCCCAGCAATTGCACTTTTCTTTCTTTTCTTCAGTGGTTTCCTCCTGCTTGTCCTACAGCTCTTTTTTTCAAAGGCTATCTGTGATAGTTCCTCAGTTTTGGAACTATCATTATGTGTCATTGGGGCATTGGGGGCTGATTTTTCATATTGGTCTCAAATAATATTTTCTGTCTGCGTCATATGTTTGTATTTTCACACAGCACTCTACAATGTTTTGCTCCTAACCCTACAGTTAATGTAAACAGTTCTTGCAATTCAGTGTTAGTCATCTACTAGAAACCATTGCTTTTTCACTTTTGTCTCATTTTTACCAACTTTTTATATAAATAAGCTAAATATTTTATGTTTGTCTCACCAGACTTTAGCCTCTCCTCTAGTCAGGAAGCCAGCACTGCAGCCCTATCATCAGCAGTATGGAATATTACACACCCCAGTCAAATCGTCGCCACAACCCTGTGGACAGCATCTGCCGCAAACTGCAGACCATTCAGTGGCGTGGTGACCGGGAGCCTAATTCACCTTTCCAGATTCCCAAGCTTTCTTCGAGCAATTACGACAGCCCCCAGAGTGGCCTCAGACACAACCTGGAAGCCATTCTGAAGAAAGGGGCACTTCACAGACACGAGGGTGACAAAGGGAAGGAAAAGGGGAGAGGGATGGGGATGCCGAGCTCTGCAGCATCTCAGAGGAGCAGCCTGGGTCACTCTGTCCTCCTGTCGACCCCTTCCACCTCCGCTTGTGACTCTACACATATGACAACTAATGTTACGTACACCATCACTAGCACTCTGGGAGAAAGAAGAGGAGCTGATGGGAGTGATTCAAAGCAAGTTAAGACATGGCAGAGGTATTGTTCGACACCTACTGCCCAGTCCAAGGACTCCCCTTACTTTACATTCACACGAGGACCTCAGTCGGTGCAGCCCGAGAATGAAAGGCCGAACAGAAGTCCTCCTCTGTCTCGTACTTTCACCCCAAGCCATAGCACCCTCTCTTACAACCTGAACTTCGGTTCTGGGGACACAACAACCTTGACGGAGTATGAGCTGCCCTACCCAGCTCTGGTGGTGAAAAGATTGTCCATGGGAGATGGAGGTAGGGATGGCAGCTGCTGCCCAGCTAGGATGTACAGAATATTGTAGCAGCAGACTTGTGCTCACACAGTGGATTGAGTGTGAAGTTATTGACCGTGAAAACAGTAGTTTCACAAAACTGAACTCCTGGTCCACTTATCTTTTTCCCCAAGCTTTCAGCTGTATCTTATTGTCTCTTTCAGCAGTTTGAGTTTGCATAGTAAACTTTGTTCACTGACAAGCAGTGAGGGATGATTGCTCTAAAAAAAAGGGTGGGGGTAAAAGGATAACTTTGTCTAAACTTCAGTTTAGCTGAGTTGTAATATGGGCACCAGCACCACGTATTGTAAGGCTGATGTCTGTACATTATTCTGCCATAGTATGGTTGTTTAATGTTTTATTTGCTTCTGAGTCTTTTAACTTCAAGCTTGATATTTGAAAATTGGGAATCAAATAGTAACCGCTAAATAGTTATAATGAAGAAGATGGAGAATTCAGTTACTTTGTGAAATTGAACAGAATTAAACATGCTTACTACAATCTAACAAATAGGCACAATACTAAAAAAAATTGTATGTTCCATTTAATCCACTGTGTTTACTTATAGAGGAACAAAACTGAGTATGAAGAAATTAGTCATACAGTACATTATCCACTGATAATGCCTGATTTTCCCCTTCTTTCCTGAGCAGGAACAAGAGAGATTTATGTCTTACTTTTAAAATATTTTACATAGCAGTTCTATGTCGACATTAAAAAAAGTAAAGTCACTGCACAGAGTGGACACATCAAAGGTTAAATTATAAACAAAGACATTGGAAGGTTTGGTTGTTACTCATCAACCCATTACAGCTGTTAGTCTGCCTGAAGCAAAAGTTATCATGTGCTTGCTTTGCTACGCAATTCAATGCAGCCTTTGTGTGTTTTTTGCACATTCATGCTCAGGTACCTCGGTAACCTCTGAAAACAGGAAGGAGAATATGGCAGAAATCAGTCTGATCTGTGAGGAGAATCTGCTCGATACCATCTTCCATGCCTGTGACACGCAGCGTCGAGGTATGCCCCCACACACAGCTATGCTGTCATCAGTAGGTCATGTATTAGAATCTTCCAGCAAGCAGCAGCATAATGATGAATTAAAGTTGTCATTGAGTAGACTGTACCGTAACGGTGAGTGTTGTTCTTTGTGTAAGGCAGAACATATTCTGTCAACCTCAGATAGACACACAGAATCTGTGCTGTTTTCCTCTTGTGACCGCAGGCTTTGGCAGGCACAAGATCATTAAAGCTCTGTGCTATGCAGAGACTTTTTTTTTGTTAACAGTTTTATTACTTTTATAGAGTTAACCATCCTGTACAGCCGATATTGCATATACTGTAGAGTACTGAAAGAAGTTGGAAGGGCTGTTAAATTTATCTATACATTTTTGCATTTTCTGCATTTGCAGCACAGTAGTGATGTGAAAATACAGCAGATTTTTTTAGTAAAACTGTGTTGTATATGATTGTGTGTCAAAGTGTGCCAATTTTCAGCTGTGGGGGTTGTCACATTTTGGAGTCAATAAGAGACAAACAGAAAATGGGCTTTATTGATATAGATAAGTATATAGATATAGGCAAAATGGCAAATAAACTACTTTGGAACTTTGCTTGTTGATGAGTTTGTCAGATGAAAAATGGTCAGATAAAGGGCCCACACTTTAGCTGACTGTTCTGATAACTGTGTGAGGACTGGAGAGTAAAGTCAACATTGAGAAACATGTAAAACCACGAAAGTTAGCAGATTTGTGTTGTCACTATGGTTACTGCTGTTGCTGCCTACACCTATAACCCACGTCTGAAGTCCCAGTGTATTTACATTTTCTGAGGGTGTAAAATGTTAAAATGAGAAAAAAAACAGTAGACCATACCAGATTAAGTAAATGTTTGTACCCTATGGCAGTAAATAACACCACAGATCATGTTGTAACAGGATAAATGTTTCTGTGATTCTCTTTCAGGTAAAGTGTATGTGTCTCACATTGTGGACTACCTGCGGCATACTACCAGTCGCAGCTCAGAAGACAGTGGACTGGAGGAGCTTTGTAACATGCTTGATCCAGAACACAAAGATGTGTCTATTGACCTAGACACCTACCACGCTGTCATGAGGGAGTGGATTGAAGACTGTCGCAACAACGGGTACTGGAAAATAAACATGGGTTTCACTGCAGAATATTAATAACTTTATGTTTAGCACTGCTTGGCAATTATTGCTAGTGCCTAAAATGTGTGGAGGGTTCAGTTTTGAAAGAAAAACATACAATAAACAACAACAATATAAACATATAAACAATATAGTGTACATATGGTTTGAAACAAAACTGACATTAAGCATAAATCAATGTCTGAAGGCATTTTGTCAGTTGAAGTGGCCCTAAGCATGATACTGAAACCCTTTAGGTATATGCTAAGACCTTACTATATGTAGAGAGAAGAGAAAATAATCTCTTAGAAACATGCTTTTTGTTGGCATTTAATGTTTTGTGCTAGAGTTTATGTTAGTAGAAAAATTTAATTAAAAATGTAAACATTTTAAAGTTAAACTGTTAGACTTGAAGAGATACTAAACTGGCTCTCCAGTCAATGGTTTCATTTTTGTGCAAGTGAGAGAAAATGAAAAGGTTAGATGACTCCTTCCTCTAGCTTAAAACATCACTAGATTTTGTTTATACATTCAAAGTCTTCAAAATATGATTCACTTTTGTGTTGTCAATTCTAATCCATATGTGCACAGTGACAGAATTATTTTCTAAATTTGCTTCACATTAATGCTATTTCCTTGTATGGTTTCCTTGAAGTGGTCACAGTTTCCAACCTGTTCAAAATAATGTGGACAGATGAGAACAACTTGCACTATCTTTACTGGTCCTGGTTTTAGTTTTTCAGAGAGCAGCCACTCTGATATTTTGTTTGAGTTATGCAAGTAGATGGAGCTGTGTAGGCGGCTTCAGATGCATCAGATGAGAGGTTACTGGTGATATAGTTTGCCCATAGATTCAGCTGGGTATATCTCCCTTTAACAGTGTGCCTTTTGTCTGAGGCAGTTTTGCATCATCACTACAGCGCACTTTGCACTCTGTCAGGTCTATAGCAAATGTGCATTTGACACCTCTGGTCTAGTTTGATACAACTTAGATGAGGATTTTCCTTTACAGATATAAGTGAGAGTCAAAATATTTTATATTAATACTGTTTATGTCAGAGACAGGTAACAGAATATGTATCTTGACCATTATGTTTTGATGACTGTGCACAAGCCATTAATGTCTTATGCAGTATGGGCCAGGGTCAGTTTTATATCATATAGAGAATATTTTTCAGACTAAGATGTTTTTAGTACTTAATGTGCCCAACACCAAAACAATTCCAACAAACCAGGAGCATGCATTAATGAGGAAAAAAATGATTTCTTTGTTGTATCTCAGGGAAGAGTCAACAGATGATGCCACTCAAGACTCTGTGAAATTCAGAGACAGCCTCTCTGGTGAGTTTGCATGCAAACACACATTTGTTTGGTTTTAATTTCCTTCTATTGTACACACATTGTGGACTCAGTTTACAAACTTCAGTTTAAATGTTAATGTCTTTAGTTAGTTTTGGATTTGTATTTGTGTTTTAGCCAAAAGGTCCATACTGCTGAATATGACTTCAGGAAGCTTGGAGGCCTTTGGAGGAGAGGCATCCAGAGCAGAATTGTAAGTGATTTGTGTGAATTCTGTAAATAGGCAAAAACAAGCATTTATTTGTCTGTTTGACCGCCCACACCTGCCCTTGATCTGTGAAGCTAAGTTTGACTGTTTTTTCCACCATCAGTGAGACATCAGAGCTGGTGTATTGTGTTGCTGACCTTCAGATGAGCAACCAGAAGCTCCAAGAGGAGGTGAGAAAGCTAAAGCAGGTAGTGGAGGGCATGGAGGAAAGCAACCAGAAGCTGGCTGAGGAGAATGAGGAGCTACGCAACCAGGCTCGGGTGTAAGATGCAAGATAGATACTCTCATGCCTGTAACACAATAGACTACGTAAAATACATATTTTAACATACAGTTTGTTTGGCCATTTCCATCTCTGTTTGTCCTTTTTCACAGCAATCAGCAGCTAGCCCAGAAGGAGAAGATGCTGAAGGAGGAGGTGGAGGAGATGAAAGCTACTCTGAGCTGTACAGAAGAAGGCAGAGCTCGTGCCTCTGCACACATTAAACATGTGGTCAGTCACACTCAGGCAGCATCTATAAAAATGCATTCAGCTCATACTGTATGTCTGTGGGATTTTTTTGTAGGATTTCAAATGAACAAGTGGGAAATTTCGGATTGAGAAAGCGTAGTTACTATTTATTGATCTTTCTTATTTTTTAGGAGAAAGAAAACCAGAGTCTCATTGCCAAGATTGCTTCTCTTCAGGAAGAGGTACTTCACTGTCTAAAAATGATTTGTCATAGTAGTTGTCAAATGGACTTCGGTTAGACTTTATATACACTCACTGGATGTTTCACCCTTTTATTGACATTACAAATCAATCATAGTAAATGTAAGATGGCGACTTTAACAACATCAATATTGCAAAGTAAAATCAGGTTTCTACCAAGTAATGTCAAGTAAATAAAAATATGTAAGGTGAAATCAGTGTTTGCATTAAGATTCACCCCCCTTAAAATGATTGACCTAATCCAACAGATGTCCAGATATTTGGTGCTAGTAGTCCCACAATTAGTGAAATGGCGATCACCTGACTGCACTGAATGCATCTCAAGTGATTGCAGTATAAAGACACTTGTGTCTGGAAGGTCCGGTCAGTGGTTAATCAGTATTCCTGGATACCATTACACAATGAAGACAAAAGATCACTCCAAGCGTCTCAGAGAACATGTCATTGAAAAACGGAGTCAGGGGATGGATACAAAAAAATATCCAAGGCAGTGAGAGAAGCCACTAACACACTGATGACTACTCTGAGGGAGTTACAAGCTTCAGCAAAGATAGGAAAGATGATTTGTTTCCCAGCAAGACAATGACCCGAAGCATACAGCGAAAGCCACACAGAAATAGTTTACTGACAACAAGGTGAATGTTCTGGAGTGGATGAGTCAAGCCCAGGCCTCAATCCAATAGAATGTGTGGATGGACTTGAAAAGGACTGTTCACACCTGATCCCCACGCAACCTGACAGAGCTTAAGCAGTTTTGCAAAGAAAAATGGCATAAACTTCCAGTGTCCAGTTGCGCAAGCCTAAGTGGGACCTATCCACACAGACTCTGTGCTGTGATTGCATCTACTCAATACTGACCAGAAGGGGGTGAATATTAATGCAAATACTGATTTCACTTTACATATTTTTTATTGACATTACTTTGTAGAAACCTGTTTCCACTTTTTCATTAATGATGTATTTTTGTGTATTTTTTTTGTCATAGTTGCCAATTTATATTGACCATGATAATGTCTATAAAAGGGTGAAACATCTGAGGGAGTGAATACTTTTTATAGGCATCGTATTGGGTACAATCTAATGTAATCCAACACAGCGGCTTTGCGATGAATTCTACTTTTACAAGGTTATAATTTCTGAGTTTTTAAGTTCAAACTCTCAAAAAGATATAACTCTACTATATATTTATTACTGAGGTCATAGTGGGTGATGGAGTCTTACTGGACTGCATTATATTAAGAAGAGGGTTCTACTGGGCTGCAAAAGTTAATAATACAAAATAATACAATGCACTCAAGTATGAGCAGACATGGTAAAATTATCACCTGTCTGACAGTTTCAAGTTAAATATTGAGAAATTATAACCTTACTAAAGTAGAATTAATGGCAGAGCTGGTGTATTGGATTACATTAGTACAGGTGTACCTAATAAAGTGGCCAGTGAGTCTTACAGAGACTGTATTTTTTACATATTGTTTGTTCATGAAAGCATGTGACCAGCTGATCTAACTCCCCTCTGGTGGCTCCTCAGAACTTCAAGGTGACCATGGAGACAGACGAACTTCAGAAGAGAATAGCAGAGCTGTGTGACATTAACGCTGACCTTCAGGTACTGTCATCCAAAATATATATATTTTATTTTGTTCTTCATTTTGTTATACTCTACCCCTTTGTAAACCTTCCGCACAGTGCCAGTCTCTCGTTCTTTCTGTCGCACTGGCAGGTATTTTTAATTGATGCCTCCCTTTCTTACAAAATCACTGTTGAATCAGGCAAAAAAATACTGTGTTGCAGTTGTGCTGTGCCCCCTTCACATTGCTAACTGTTCTTCTCTGTCCTCAGGTGCAAATTCACTCTTTTGATACTGTTATTAATGACAAGGAGGCAGTGATACTAGAGGTCAGTGCCTTAATTTGTTGTATGGTCCATTTTGCCGTCACTTTTGTTGTAGTTCTGATCATACATTATATTGGACAGCTTGAATCTATTAGGCAAACCTCAGTTCAAGAGCAAATCATGTAAAATCTTAGTAAGTTTGTATTTAATTCTTTTTCTAAAAAAACTGCTGAAAAATCTTTCTCTGTGGTGAACTTATTCTTGACATCTCTTTATTTCGCTACAAAACTTAAACTTGCTTCCTCTTACAGAAGAACACACAGATAGATGAGCTGAAGGCAGCAGTGGAAGAATACTCTTCCATCATAGAGGTTAGTCTGTAGAACTTCACCTCATATCATTACTTTAGATTTCATGT
>OMLM01000109.1:79029-89551 GCA_900302695.1 Helostoma temminkii | reverse complement strand
TTTTTTTATCTGTCACATAGATGCTGCATCCTGCAGTGAGTCAAAGCAAGAGGAGAACTGTCAACCTTTGCAGGTGAATGAACTGTAAGATTATCCTGTCGTGGGATTAGGTGTATATAAAAGTTGCACACCATATATTGGTTTCTGACTCGATGCAACCTTTCTGTATTTTCCTGTTGCGCTGTATTCTTAATGTTTTACTATAGACTTTCTATAAATGTCACACATTTTATGACTGTTACCAAAGAAAATCAGTGCAGTGATTAATCACGGAAATCTTTAACATGCATGTTTTGACGTAACATTGAGCATTCCTTAAAATATTGACAACTAAACTATATCTAATTTATTTCAGTTGTTGTTTGGACCATTTGAGAATTAAGCTCAATTTTTATTGCTAAGAGATGCTGTATATTTGTGTAGTTTAACATGGTTAAAAGTTAGAATTATTTTCTTAAAACAAATCTTAAAAAAAATATAGCGGATCTGATTGTAACTTAAGTATCTTTTAACTCTCAAGAAACCACATGCCAAAATAAATGGTTATTACAGGATAAGTCATGTGGAATGTGCTTGAAGCTTAGTGCAATGATATACATTTGGGTCCAGAAGTATTTGGGCAATGAGAGTTTTTATGATTTTGCCTTTATACACCATGATAATGCATTTCAAAATAATCACCTGAAAATGGAGGATTTTGGATCGAATGGCTGTAATTCATAAATGGTAAATGTCACATTTTTGTGAAAACTCTTAAAATAAAACACGTCAATCTACACTTCAGTTACATCTTAATGGCAAAATCATAAAAACTCTGTTATTGCCCAGGTACTTCTGGACCTAACCGTATGTAAGAAGGGAAATGGAGATTTTATCCCAGTTGACTTCCACTTAATATCTGGCATCCACAGAAATAAACTGACGATCTTTGCATTTTGGAAATGTCCAGATTATTTTATGTGTATAACAGCCATCAGAGTGATTTGTGTGCTGCTCCATTTGGCTATTTCTTGGTAAATTCAGCCTTAATAAGTTAACAAAGCTAGATGGTGTGACACTATCAACACCAGATGGCGCTAATCATGCCAGGCATTTGACTGCGGAGCATGCAGCAAAAACCATAGAAGAGCAGCTGAAGAAAAGTAGGGTCTCTCCATTGTGATATAAATGTAATGTTGATAAAATGGATAATGTAGTTATTGCTGGTTATCCAATGAAAGTCTCACTGTTTACATGTATTTTAAGCTTGATGCTAGTCATCTTTTTTTTTCTTTCATTAGAGCTACAAACCTTTGGGTCACATGCATAAAACACATTCATAGTGCCCTAAACATTGATGGATAGAGTAACAGTGTTACAGATGTCTACACTAGCTCAAAAAACAAACAACTGTAGTTGCTAAGGATTTCTTTCAGCTGCAATGAAATGAGTGTAATATAGAGTACATTAGACATCTACTAAACCACAGCACTGTCAACACTTTAGATTAGAACAAGTGATTGACAAGTTGCAATTTTCTATTTCACAATAGTGAAATTTGTGCTAAGCACTGAATCATCAGCTGCCCAGAGGCCACTGGTAGATGACTGCAGATGTAGTGGCCATATTCCAGGTGTTTAGGCATAAACAAATATTTATGCATCATTAGGAAACAAGAATGCTTATCCCACCTACTGGAGTTTTGAATCTTTGCTGTGTTAAGGAAGTAGGAATCTTTCGACAGGATATAAAACTACTGAGCGTTTTCGGTAATTTAATCTGCTGTATGTAAATAGTAACTAGAAACATTTGGAGACCACAGAGCTCATTTTGTTTGCTGCTGTGTGGTCACACTTAACCGACTGTGTCACACTTGGTAGAGTGTATAGTAGAGCTGTTAGAAGCAGAACTTTAGCAAACTCTTCCTCTTTGTTCAAGGATGCTCTGACATTAAATATCTGAGTCTTTTTTTTTTAATATTAGAGGAACAACTATCATCAGCAAAGAGTATTTTAAAACCGGTTTCTGACACTGATGTGTCTAGTACATTTTTTTACCTCCCTCTAATGAATGGCAGGTAATGGCTGCCTGGAAGGTAGGACTACTTAAATACTGTTTACAAAATGTACAGTGCCTGTGATTTGATCTTTTTTCTTAAAATACAGTTTATATGTCACTTGCAATGTATGGCATAACCCATGTAATACTGCCTCTGCCTTTCTCTTACTCTCCTTCCTAAACTTTGACACTCTGTTCCTTTGTCTCTCTATTTGCCTACCAAATAATTCTTCATATCATTATTCAGTCTCTGCTCACAAGCAGTAGACTGCATGCATGTGCTGAAGCTCTCTGCTTCCTTATATAGAAGGAAAGAAACTTTAAGGCCACGTGAAGGAATTATGCATCAAATAATGCTGCATTCTACAGCAGTACTCTTAATCAAGTTTTGTTTGTATACTTTCTCATGTTGGATGTTATGCAATCTACTCTATTGCATTCCTCAGTGTTTAATTTCACGCCTGCAAGGCTTATAAAACTAATTTAAACACTCTATCATTTCTGTCAGCCAGTATGAAAGTAGTGTTTGCTTTTGAATTCTTATGAAGTTGATAGAAATTGGAGGTCTTTCTGACAACCCATCACTGATGGGGCAGATGTTTTGTGCTGTCTGTCAGCTGTTAGATTTTGTTGACATCTTATGCAATGCCTTCTCAACCCATTGGATTTGTTTCTCTTGGTTGATTGTAGGCCTGCTGTTTGGTACATGGCTAATGTGTGTTGCTTATTTGATCTTTTCACCCCTTTCCTTTTTAGAATATTTATCACTTTGTTTCTGTGTGTGTGTGTGTGTGTGTGTGTGTGTGTGCGTGTGTGCATGTGTTTGTTTTCAGGAAGAGGCAGCAGTGCCATTGAGCACCCACTCACAAGCTGTCAGCATTAGACACCCAGAGGCGGATGCTCTCCCTGATCCATCCCACTCAGAGAACAACAGTAAGACCTATTTCTCCCTCTCTGTGTAATTCATTCTCTATGTGGATCACTCACTATTTTTCTGTTTAACTTTTTTCTTCCCTACTGTTACTTAGTCTGCAGCTCTACTGTGTGTCTTTACAACTTAACCAGGCACTGAGTCATTTCCTGACTCATTTGGTATGCTGTTTGTTTAGATGCAGGAAGACTTTACAGAAAAGGTCAAACTCAATAAAAATCCCACAGTATGAACATAATTTCTGACTTGCTTTTTTGGTAATACAGAGCTGCAATACAAACAAGAAAAACTTAAAAGATAAAACAAATATTATTGCCTAGACTGTACAATCACAAATATGTTAATCTATAATGACTATATACATACAGTCCTATTATTAACTCAACAACATTTCAATAAAGACTATATAGATAAGGAAATGTGAACATGAAAATAGTTCATAACTTAAATTATCAAAGCTACGGTATTCATTTTGCCCACAGGTAGCTCTGGACTGCTATCTTCTTGTGTAGTCTAAATGCATCACGACAAATTTACACTAATGCCTGCAACACTTTCACAGTACTAAAATACTAAAAAATTAAGTATTATAATTTTCTCATCTCACCAGATGCAGAAAACTGTGAGGCTATGCTGCCTCTCTCTCATGATCCAGCTCAAAATATGAACACCTCACCTGAACAGGACCAAACTATCACACTTGGTTGTAGCCTTCCAATGGCAGAAATAGTGTCTCCTGACAGCACATCACCTGGATCAGATGAGATGATTATCCAGAATGAAAGGTAAAGTAAAAATATATACAGTTGACATATAAACTCAGTATTACACTCTTTCTCCTGATGGAAATTCCAGATATCAAGTATTGCTGTGTGTGTATGTGTATAAGGATGACACAGCACATTATACATTAGGTTTTAGTATCCTCACTGATGAGTTCTTGGATCCAGGGATGCACCTTACATAAATGTATCTGACAATACAGTATTTTGCAAAATGAATAAATGGTACAGTGGCTTTAAATAGTATTGAAAATTACTACCACGTCTAAAAAGTACTGAGATGGTTGATGTTGATGAGAAAATGAAATCCTTCCTATCATCCTGACTAGCCCACAGGGCTGTATAAGCTATCCCTGCTAGATTTGAAGTTGCTCTTTTAAGTTCTAAGTAGGAGTCCCAGTCACCATTTTACTGTGTTTCATCATTTCCCTATGACTTTATTCACATTTGCTAGTCAAATGGCTGTTTTCCTCGCTGTGGGAGGAGTGTGCAGGCTAATTAGTATTTCTGGAGCCATACTTTGCATAGACACAGTCCACCTACAGACTGAAGCCTGTTCCTCAGCTCTCACTGTCGCTTTAATATCATACCATTTTGGGTAACTAGACAGCTAGAATGAAAAAAATCATAATACTTAACAGTTAACCTATGACCTTTTGCCTGTGGCCAGCATTCAACCCACCAGTGCGGCCCAAAGGGGAGCAGAAGAAAAAGACGACAAGGCGGAATCGAACGCAGGAGACATGATTCGTACTAAGGTTAGTACCATAGGGGAAGTGATTTTATGCATAAGGGAATGCAGCTTCCTCTCTTCTCTTCAGCAGCAGCTGCACATTGCTTTTTCTTCCTCTTTCTTTGGCCTCATATCTCATTTTACTTTGCTACTTCAAATGTGTCTACTAAGTGAGAGTAGGTGTGTTAGAAGCAGGTGCATGCTCAGTGGGCAGGGATTGGCTTTTTTCTTGAGAGGGAGTGCTTGAGGAGAGCAGAGGGCAGGGAGGTTAAACACCAGAGTATCAGGCCATTATTTTACTTACTGCTTTAACCAGTGACATAGGGAGTAACAGGATGGGCTCTCCTCTCTGAACTCTGTTGCCAAAAGGCAAGTACATTATACTTCATTGTGATAACCAACGTGACATAGTGCTTTCACTATCCCTAACTAGAAATGCTTCAGATTTCCTAATAGTTCAGCATAGTGGATCACGTAATATGAAAATATTAGTTCAGAGCAGATTATCAATTAAGAGGATGTTGAAATGGGAAAGGCAATATGGCTATACTGTATATTAATTAGAATTTGTATTAATTTCAGATAAATGGTTAGGTTTATTCAGTTTGAAATTTATATTTAAACATGGAAAATACCCACTGCAAATTACCAGAGTGCACATTTTTCAGATTTCTTTGAATACAATTAAGAAAATCAAACATAACTTCAGATTTCTTCCACTCAACTGAATGTGACTTAGACCAGTTATTTAAAAACTAATATAATTTATCAAAAAGATGACAGGGATGTTTTTGTTTGCAAACTGTTGTGGTGCTGTTTCATCAAAATAATTTTTTTGTCCCGCTGAGTGATCAGTCATCTTGTTTTTAAGTTGCCTACCTGCAGGAGTCATGCAGGACTCCCACCACCCACTAAGAGATGGTCTAAATGGAGTCAAGAAATGTTTGTTCTAGTGCTTTGAGTTCAGCATGTCAACAAAATCCACCCTCCCTCTCACATAAGCTTAGTCAAAAGGTTTTCAACCAAATGAAAATGTTTTTGATATTTTTCAACTCCTGGTTTTATACTGCTTGCAAAGAAAAGTAGCTGAGACTTTCTTATGAACATAATCATCCATCCATCTATCCATCCATTTTCTGAACTGCTTAGTCCCCGTAGGGGTGCGGGTGTGCTGGAGCCTATCCCAGCTATCATGCGGGCGAGAGGCGGGGTACACCCTGGACAGGTCGCCAGTCCATCATGGGGCCTGAACATAATCATTTGGATATATTTAAATAGTAGTTTTACTTGTAAATGGAACGTTTTCATAGGAATTTGATTCATGTGTATGTTGGTGTTTGCAGTATAGGCATAAATTTTACTTAATAATTAGTATATAATATTTGTATTCAATAAACACAACATACACACTGGTCAGTTTATTAGATATACCTGTACAATCTAATGGTATCTAATACAACAGCTCTGCCATTATTTATTATCACTTATTTATATAAATCAGGGGCCTAAAGCATTAGAAACACCTCTTCAACTCCCCAACCCACTATGACCATCATCAACAATAAACACATAGTAGAATTATCACCTTTCTGACGGCTTCAGCTAAAACTGAGGAATTGCAACCTCATAGAAGTGAAATCCTGGCAGTATAGTTGTTGTAAGCCATTACTTTATTCAATAAACAAAAATATTTTGGCTAAGTGGTTTTTAACTTGCAATTACATTGGAAAATTATGCGTAAGATTTTTTAAAAAATTTTTATCAGTTAATGGTAGTTATAATAGTTGGGTTTAGTGGTAACTAAGCAACATTTGTTTTTGTTGTGGAATGACATTGAAGCTTGCTTATGTTTTCTGTCAGTGAAATGGCATAGCAGCTCTCCCATTTTTGAGCAGTGTAAAACGGATATTATGTACACTTATTACACAATATCCTATTGCACTGCTCTGAGTGGTCACCTTGCTTCAGTGTGTACGTGTGTGTGTGTACACATGACTGTATGCACACCGTCCGCCTCCACTACTTAGCGTTGTGCCAGTGTTATCGTGTTCTCTGAGTACCCTTCTCAGCAACACACACACATAGAGATGTAGGGCTCTCTATGAAGCTCCATATTATATAAGGAATCAGCCCAATCTTTCTCTTCCACACTCTGTACAGCTTAGATAGCATTTCACTGCCATGGGACAGGTACTCTACATGTATATGAACTTGTGTGTGTGTGCATGCTCATTTTTAATCATTCACCATTTCTTATTGGGACAGAAAAATGTGCTCCAAGGCCACCTGTCTTTTTCTCACCCCCTCCCTCCTTCTCTTCCTTTTTGGTCTATTTCAGAGCCTGAGCCGCGACCAGTCAACAGACAGATTACCAGCAGAGGACAGGTGAGTGATTCACTGCCAACTGTTCACTCACGGGTTTTTCACATCCCTTCACCTCCAACAGTAGAAATATCTCCATAATGTTCTCAGAACCTTAACCTTAAACGCCAAATTTTATTAAGTTTTTTGTACATTTTTAGTATACATATTCAAGCTTTGATTTGTTTTTTGGAATTGCTGTAGTATTGTTTAAAGGTGTACTGTATGCATTTTCCAGCACAAGCCTGTTACCTGTGTTGGTGGAAGAGGAGGAGAGTGTGCAGGATAGTACAACTGGTGCTCCAACAGAAGCAGCCAGCATGCCAGGTATAAAGAAATTCTCAAATCTGTGCATCTGTTTGTAGCTTTGACCACTGACGCACCAACTCTTCCTTCCAGGGACAGAACAGCTCAGCAGTAGAAGCGCAACCACCTCTAGCAGCTCTCCACAGTCAGGATCATCCTTTACACATGCCAACCAACCGTCAGTTCCCTCTGACCTCAGCCAGCCGGAGGATGGTGGTGCCAGAAAGGAGTCCCTCCTCCTTCATGGCAAAAATAAAAGGCAACTGGTAAGACCTGCTCTTTTCCTACTTCATTCTCAACTGACTGTTGAACCCACATGAATTTATTTCAACTTACTTGTTAAGCAGTGTGTGTGACAAATAGATTTTTTTCAGTTGAAGTTCTGGTAGTTGGATTCTATCTATTCTATTTTGTTTTACTGTTTTCTATTCTGGTTATAGTACTTATGGTAGGACCATGATATTTTAAGTCTTGAGGTTTGTTGTTGTTGTTGTTGTTGTTGTTTGTTGTTAAGTCACAGTGGTTTGCTGTAGGTATTATGCAACACAAGCTAGAAATCAAATAGATTTTTAAAATTTATTTTTATGTGTCTTTATTTTTGCTTTTATCTGCTGCTTTTCAACAGTTGAAATGTTTGTCATACTTTGAGTTTAAGTAAGCTAACGCAACTTTAGAGTAGATTTAAAGAATTATCAAGATCATAGTGAATGTGAGTGATGTCACAAAGATTTTTTTCTGTTAGCGATTCAGTTGTGTAATTGTCGTGTTCATTCAACATGCCATCATGATATGCTGTTTTTCTAACTGCATGAGTGTGTTTTCTGAGAAAGAGAAGAGGGAAAGTGTGTGGTTTCATTTTAGTTCTCTGTAGGATCAGATAATTCAGAATCAAATATCAGCTGCACTGGCAGCCACTTTGAATCTTCACAATTAACACAATTAAGGGGAATATAAAGAAGACAAGGAGTGAGTAGAGGTAGCTTTATGCTTGTTGATATGTGTGCAGTAATGGAGGGAGAGAAGGAGCAACGAGAGGCGGTAATGATTTTCTGAACTTTGTAGGAGCTTTCGTGCAGCATGGAGGACAAGGAGTCCAAGGATCAGGAGGACCAAAGTGAGACCAGCGTGGTTGCTGAGAAGAAAAGTATATGTCAGATTATTATTGTACATTATCATATACCAAATACAGCCTCTTATTTGAACCAAGTAGTTAATGTTATTTTGCTGTAAGTGATTGTACATTTACTTTTAACCTTAATGATTGATTGCAGTATTTAGTTTGGGTGTTTGTCATGCTATGATTCATCTGTGTATTATTACTCTTTCTAGCTAAGACATCAATCATATCTGACACCAATGACACCTTTAAAGAGGACAGGAACAGGTAAGCAAATGACCACAGTAACCCAAGCCAGTATTTAAATGTATAATTATATATGTGTGGATGTAACAAGTCCTAATTGTTGTCTCTTTATCTGCAGCCTATCACCTAATGACAAGGAGGTTGAGGTATGTTTACCATGAGATCTTGTGGTTGGCAAAAACCATTAATGTGCACAGCTCATTTTAAGATCTTTTAGGATTTTGTGTTTTTGAAAGTAATGCTGTCTTTCATAAAGGAGTAAAGTATCTTTTTCATTTTTCAGGCAGAGTTCCAGCGTCTGGCATTGGGTTTTAAGTGTGACATGTTCACCCTGGAGAAGAGACTCCGTCTGGAGGAGAGGTCACGTGACCTGGCTGAGGAGAATGTCCGCAGGGAGGTGTCCAGCTGCCAGGGCTTACTGCAGGTCAGTGTGTGTGTCCAGCTTTCTATGAATGAAGAAGTTAAAGTATTGTCGCTTGACAACAGAATTTTATTCTCACTTTTTTTTTCAGGCTCTGATTCCTCTGTGTGAGGATGACAACCAGTCAATGGAGATCATCCAGAGACTCCAGAAGAACCTAGACATTCTCATTCAGTCGATGACCAGGGTATCCAGTCGCTCTGAGATGCTAGGAGCCATTCATCAGGTGCACATGAGAGAATTAACATTAATTTCTGCAGTGACGAAAAAATGAACTGACCAATGTCTGTTACTGGCTGTGACGGTAACAAAGCAAATGGTAATGCTGTGATTAAGATGATTTTGAAAATTTATTTAAATATTTATTTATATATTGTGCATGTGGATGTCAGGAGAGTCGTATTGGAAAAGCAGTGGAGGTGATGATCCAGCATGTGGAAAACCTGAGGAGGATGTACACCAAAGAGCACGCTGAGCTGTTAGAGCTGAGAGAGACACTCATGCAGAATGAGAGATCATTTGGATCACAAACTGAAAGAGGTTGGAAGTAAACACATACGTTTTTTGTAGCTGTGGTCTCAATGGAAACCCCATGTTGGTTCTCTAACACCAATAAATTCATATAACGCTAATGTATATGTGTTAATATATGTAAATACAAACCACATGCATACAAAGTAATAATCAGTTCCTCTTTCCAGATGACTTCCGTGGGAAGAGGCTGCCACCGTACACAAAGGTCAGCTGCATATGATTATACTATCAGTTACGTTATCTGCTAGTTATGTGTGTTAATGATTCATGTCCCCTCCCCATGTATCCTCTCACAGACGCCAGCCCGCAGAGTTAGCATAGCAGCGATGCCCCGTGCTGGTGGAGGCAACACGAATTTTGACATGGTGAGGATGACTCTAGAATCACTTTATAACCTAAATCACAATGAAGATTTTACTGATCCACTCCCATAGTTTTCCAAACTATATGTTAATTTACCTACATTCATTACTTACATTTCATTGTGTTATTTTTTCACAGTTCTTTGTAGGTTTTATAAGTTTTTAACCCAGTTATTAATTCCAGTACAGAGCTAACCCCCCGCAAGTATCAGTTCATCTAATGGAAAACTGTATATATATATATATATATTTGTAATGTCATTCAGATGCAACATGTTCTATTTCATTAGGTCTGCTTTCTATGCAGCATAGTGTTATGTAATGTATTAAATTATTCAAACTACAAATGAAGTGCTTTCTTAAACAACAAACTAAGTCTCACTGAACAGTTTTCTTTACATTCTTAATTAATTAATTAGTTTTATGTCCCAACAGTTAAAAACACAAGATGGCTCGGAGGCTGAAACAGAGAGACTGACCAGGCGATCACCGTGGTAGGTATTCATATGTGTTAAGTTTGTAACTGCATTATAATATGCCAGACAACATTTAATGTAGTCTATAAATGATGTGGAGTGCAGTTAGAAGGGCTTGGGGTTTTTTTGAATTATGTACTTTTAAAACACATCATGGTGTTTCCGGTGTGTGGGAAGCTGTGGTTGTTGATTTATTTATTTATTTTGTTTTTTTTG